>OVBA01007051.1:0-15556 GCA_900406435.1 Lepidium aucheri
TCACTTCATCAGCTAGAGTAGTAGACAACTATCACAAGATTCCAAGACAAAGACGGTACCGATGGGGTTAACGGGACATGCTAGTATAGAGATACACAAGTGATTATTCTCATACTAATGTAAGGATCTTATTTAACCAGTTAGCAAAACAAGAAGTGGATATTTGAAATTAACCAACAACCCAAACAAACTAAGCACTACCAAACACAATATTGTCATAGAATCAACATAAACAACTAAAATTTCAAACAATATCAGAAACTCTACAAACAACGTGAACAGTGTGCAAGCTATATAAAGATTTATTAACACTCAGTAACTTGCTTATAAGTCCTGAGCAAGCTATATCTTGCTTATAACACATATTAACAAGCAAGAAAGAACAAAACAAAAATGCAAATTCATCACCATGTTCAGAGCGACTAATCAGTCACTTCATCAGCTAGAGTAGTAGACAACTATCACAAGATTCCAAGACAAAATTATGACAATTGGGATTCCAACAGAGGAGACGGTACATGTAGGGTTAACGGGACAGGTTAGTATAGAGATACACAAGTGATTATTCTCATAGTAATGTAAGGATCTTATTTAACCAATTAGCAAAACAAGAAGTGGACATTTGAAATTAACCAACAACCCAAACCAACTAAGCACTACCAAACACATTATTTTCATAGAATCAACATAAACAACTGAAATTTCAAACAATATAAGCAATGTAGCATCATATATTGTTTAGGGTAAATTTGTAGCTATTATGGAGATTTAAGGTACAAACCTTAGCAGATCAAAGTTGAAAGGTTAATAAGATGATATAGAACAAAAGTCTAATAAGAATAGACCCAACAATCATTGGATTTAGTTAAGTTTAGAAGATTTGGTGAATTTGAGTATGAAATAATTTTTGGAGAAAAGTTGGGAAGAAGAAGATCGAAATTGAATGTTTTGATCCAACAAAATCGTTCTCATTGTTTTGTGTTGTGTTAGTCTGGTTCAATTTAAGTTGAGTTTCGATTTAGTGTTAGGCTGGTTTTGATTTAATTTGATTTTGGTTTACCGTATGCAAGGACCGATCGGTCCACAGAGGGATCAATCGATCTTGTACTCTCTGGAAACAAACATAATTTCTGGAGAAGAAGGGATTAATCGGTCTACGACAAGATCGATCAGTTCATACATCTCTGATAATTATGTATGTTTCCAGAGAGTATAAGATCGATCGATCCTAACAAGGACGGATCGGTCCTTAAATACGGCGAACCAAAATTAGTTTAACTTAGAGAAACAGATCAATCAAACTCTTTGTCTCTAAAAACATACATAAATTTATGCGTAAAAAGATTAATAAATGAAAATCAAATGCTCAAGGATCAATATTCAACTAAAATACTTTAGAATTGTTCATAAAACACTTTTACATGTGGTACAATTATATCCTCTTTATTGCACCTTGAACATGTGTATTGCTTAAACGTACTTTCTGTGATGGTTCTTCTTCTTCTCGTACATGTCGTTTCCCTAATGTCTTTTCCAAAGCTGAAAATATCTGGAATTTTTTGGTCTTCCTGCACTACGTCTTACTTTTGGTGGATGACATATGAAATCTGATGCAGATGCTGAAGGCTGAATCTTAACATCTACTGGATTAATAGATATTGCATACGCATTGTACCAATAAGACTTCATGTAGTACTAATCAACGAACTTGTAAAGTTACATTTCTTCGCTTCGCCACAGCAGATAGAGCATGTATGCAAGGTATCTTTTCGATATCAAATACATGACAAGTACAAGTTTTCTGTCATGTAAACATAAAATTAGTCAAATTGTTACAAGAAAAATAAAATTAATATAAACATGCTAAGTCATACCTCTTGGAGATCAACTACACAATTATGATCACAGCGAGCGACCTGACTATGTTGTCTATCGATGTGCTGCATAGTAACTGTATTGCCCGTGTTTGATCTTTCAGCCAATGTTGCCTCCACACGTGGTGTGAAAAATGTTTGTAGTTCCTTAGTGAGTTCACAACGTTTCACAAACTACTTTGCAATGAGCTTCCACAATTCTTCTAAAAAACAAGCGATAGAATATTCACGAGCACCCCACAAGACATTATTCAAAGACTCAACAATGTTTCTCGTCATTATGTCGTACTTATTCCCTAGAAAATTTTCCTGGGACCATAATCGAACATCAGCTTTGTCCAAATAAGGCGCAAGTCGAGGATCCTGAGTCTTGATATCATTAAAAGTTTCTGTAAATTCAGGAACCCTATAGACATTGATGGCCTTTTTAACCAAATGCAGCGTATTAGATTTTTTAAATTTTGTGTTAAGGTTCTGGAAGAGGTGGTAGGTAAAAATTCCCCATTTGGCAAACTTAAACACCTTTTTAACAGATTTTCCAATGGACTTGTGTCTATATGATACTATTACCAACTCGTCGTGCTCACGGCAAACCAGATGCAACTTATCAAAAATTCATTCCCATGAAGCATCGTTCTCACAATCAACAATTCCAAAAGCCAAAGGAAATATCATACCATTACGATCTTGTATAGTAGCTACCAACAAAATACCTTTGAACTTTCCTTTCAGATGAGTCCCATCCACAACTACAACTTTTCTTATAAACTCAAGCTTAGTGAAACATGCACCATATGAAATGAACAAGTACATAAATCTATCTTGTCCATCGCATTCAAGTCTAGAAATTGTACTTGGATTCGCAGCGTTAGTCCTATGTAAATAAATGGGCAAATCCTCATAACCACTCTCCTATGTGCCTTGTGCTATCTAACAAGCATGAACGAATGCACTATATGATTTCCAGTAATCAAGATCAATACCATAGATGGTCTTCACAGCTTGTGTTATATGCGCAGGTCTGATCCTGACATCAATATTCCCAAATTTATCCACATACAACTCTCTAATAGATTTAGGTGTAGCTTGTCGATGACGACCACCCCTCTCTGTAACAAAACATGTGTGAGTTCCAATGTATGTTCTTATTATAAACTACTATGTTTTCTCTATTGTTGATGCACATATCTGCCAAGTACATGACATGACATTGCAAAATCAGCAAACTTTTACTCGACTTGATAGTTGTATAATCAAATTTCCCAAGAATAGTGATGAAACATAATTTCTTCAGTAACCCATCCTTGTTACCATATATTTCTCATTTTTTAATATCCTCGAAAGTCTAAATAGTGTTTTGAATACGTTCAAAATTATATCTCTGTTGCTCTTCGTAATCTTCTTTTAGATAACAATCTAAAGAATCTGATTCACCATTGATGGGATTGAAATTATTTCCATATCCATCAATACCAAAAGTAAAACTTCTTGCTTCATTAAGACCATATTCTTCAAGTGCACAACTTTGTGATTGTATTTCACATATTTTGTTCGGAAAAGCACTGTTTGCCTCATCTTCATAACCTCCATCAAGTGTGTAACGCCCCAACCGCCATCTTAATGGGTCCCACATCCTCTTCGGGCCTGTGGGCCCACCTTACCGATTGACAGGTCGGTAGGCTACGTCCGGGAGGCTTCAAAGACTTGTTTACCAATCTTACAAATCACCACATGATCTTTTCCCGTGTTTTATCCTCACTCATACGATTCCGAAAATCACTTTCCAGAAGGTCACCCATCTTTTGACTACTCCAGCTAAAGCACGCTTAACTCTTGAGTTCTCTTTAGACAAGTGACCGAAATGATAAGTGCACTTTGGTAACATAGGTAGCCAAATCAATTCTTTTAAACCTATCCGCATGCATCACCATATATCATATTTCCTGAAACCGCGGTCGATAGGTCAGACACTACGTATGGGAGGCATTAAAGACTTGTTTACTGACCCTGCAAATCACAACATGATCTTTCCTTGTGTTTTATCCTCACTCATACGATTCCGAAAATCAATTCCTGGAAGGTCACTCATCCTTTGACTACTCCAGCTCAAGCACACTTAACTCTAGATTCTATCTAGACAAGTGACCGAAAATATAAGTGCACTTTGGTGACATAGGTGGGCAAATCAATTCTTTTAAACCTCTTCGCATACACCACGGAATATCATATTTCTTGAAACTGGGGTGTTACAAAATGTACCACTTTTTTGATCATCTTCATTACAATCTTCTTTGCCCACATCGATAGTACCACTAGTTTCACCATAGTCCTCACATTTATCTAACATCTCACTTGTTTCCTCAATATCGCTATTTATCTGCACACATATAAAACCATAGAAATATTAGAAAAAAGCTATTCAAATTCATCAACATATATCAACTACTTAACAGAGAAGACAATTTCTAAATGTCCATGAAGTTCAGATCGATCGATCTGTGCTTCACAGACGAAATTCAAAGTTTTTTGAAAAAGAACAAGATTGATCGGTCTCTATATAGACCGATCGATCTGTGCTTTCAAAAAAAGAAACCCAAGAGACACAGATCGATTGATCATGTATCAGACCGATCGATCTATGCCTGATATGTAATTTGTGTGCCAAAAATTTTTTTAGACTTGTCGGAAGTCTGCCAAATTTCTGGCAGACTTGCAGAAAATCTGCCAGATTTCAGTAGACTTCAGAAAGTCTGCTAGATTCCGGTAAACTTGCAGGAAATCTGCCAGATTTTTGGCGGATTTGTAGAAAGTGTGCCAGATTCTGGTAAACTTGCAGAAATTTTGTGAGAACTAAAAATTTTCAATCATGTAACCTTAAAACAAATAGTTTGGTTATGTTTTTACCTGAACATCTGTAAACAATAAAATCATAATTGATGAAAGTACAATCTTCTGTTTCTTTCACCATGATTTTAAAATTATTGAAGAATGAGACAAGTTCTTATGAATACTTATATTTTTGAAGCAGAAAAAGTATTATTTTTATATATCTAAAATAATTTTATATTTGCTTAAAATTAATTATATATTTCTAAATTATTTATTTATCTTAACTTTTAAAAATATAATTTTCCTGTTTTTATAAAAAAAAGATATTTGGTAAATTAAAATTACAGAGAAAAAAGTTATATAAGTAAATTTCTTTAGAAGAAATATAAAGAGAAAAATTGTTATTGAATTGATCACCATGTGTTGTTCATTCAATGTATGTTCCGACCAAAGAACGAGTTCCAACGTCTATCTTTTCGTTTTCTGATACCCCACGTGCTCGTTTTCACGTTACACAGTCAACGCCTCCAGACTTCAGAGCCAAGCTATTGTTTTCATTTTCTTCTTCTTCTCCAGAATTTTTTAAAAAGCATCAAAGTGGGATTCACAAAAGCAGTGGAATTCGTATCATAATAATTTTACAATCAGTCGTCCAGTTTATTCCACTAGAATGCGTTGTATGTAGCACGTTATAAACCGTCAGTGATATCGGTGACAGTTACATTTATGTTGTTTTATTTTATAACCTCAGACACATTTCTAATCGGAAGTAATTTTACGATATTTATTAAAATATACTAATATATATTATATATTGTATATTTGTACTAAAATATTTAAGTAGTCTAGTGGTAATGGTAGTTCTCTGTATACCAAAAGATGAGGGGTTTGAGTCTTGCTTGTGTCATTTGGGTTTCAGAATTTTTTTCAATTTAAATGAAAGGTATTTTAGTATTTTCGCATGATCCGTTTAAATTTAACTAACACCGTTTAACATATGTTAAGTTTGACTAGCGGTGATCTTTATTTAGCCTGGTCAACAACAAATTCGATATTTTTTTGGAGAGAGAAGAAGTTTGGTATTAAAATAGAAAAAACGCGTAAGTTTGGTATTAATTTGACCGTTTTCTCTTGAAATAATAGTATCGATTTTATAACATTAATTCACGACATCGATAAACAAAACAAATAAAATAATAAAGAAATAAAATTATTGTACGCACACATACCAAAAAATTTAATAAAATGTATCAAAATTAAGAAGAGTCATCACGTACATGCATGTGCATATATATATTATACAATAAGATCTAAAATCTTTACTATATCATATGCTAAAATATAATTAATGCGACACTGCATGGTCCATACACCTAAGCCTGACTTGGAATTAGTCATTTTTCGTTCTTGTAAATCTTTTTTTGTTTATTTGTTTTTTTTTTCTCAAAAATTCAACTTTGGTCGTATCGCCTTTGATATGCCAATACTTGTTTGATTAGAACTCAAAGCCCCAAAAGAATGTAGTAGAGTACAGTAACAGGCAAAGCTACCAGCATTCCGAATATAACTCTGCAAAACAACAATTAACATAAACTTGTATAATGTAACAAATGAAAAGATTTTGCTTTGAATTTTTGAAAAATGAAATATATAAACTTACGCAGTGCTAAGAATATCAGGATGGACGTTGTATTCCTTGGCGAAGACAAAAGGAACGATTCCTTGAGGAAGAGCAGCCTTCAAAATATAATTTTGATTCTCAGCAATTTTGTATACACATATATAATATCATTTTAAGAACAGTTTTGATAAATCATAAATTGGAAGTTAGAATATATATATATATATATTAAAGGATATATATATAGAACCTGAACGATGGCGATGTGAAGAAGATTGCCTCGAATACCAATTGCAATTGAGGTGGCTGCGATTACAGCTGGTCCGGTTAAGAACCTTACGGCCATCGCAAAGACTGCTACTGATTTTCCGCAAGCTATTATCTTTGGTTGCAATGCCATAAAGAGACCTATATATATCACCAATTAAATTCCCAAAACAAAGTTAATACTACAGTATATTGATATAATAATAACTACAAAAGATATATATACATATATGAAGAGGGTCATCAATTACCAAGACTAAACATAGCCATTCCAAGACCGGCGTCAGATAATATAGAAATGGATCCACTCACTATCGTCGGCATCTTTATATTCCACCTGTCCGATAAAATGATCAATATTAAGAGATTGATTGAAAATTTAGGATTATATTTATATATATATACAGTAGTATAATGTGATCCCTAAAAGTATATGACTTACTTGAAGGAGACAAGGGACCAAGCAAGGCCAAAGAGACTAGAGTAAGTGTTAGGGTTTCTAATAAGTTTTCTCCAAACCATTATGAGTATGAGTCTCGTCATCACGCTCGCCGGTGGCATCTGTTGTTTCCTCGGACCGCCGGGACCACCGTCTTCCACATCACTGCCTTTTTTCCCTATATAAGGTGACGAATTTACCCCTGACTTCCCCTCGTTATTACCTTCTTGGTCCATCTGATCATCCACATGCCCTTTTCTTCCCGGTGTCATGTTCTCTATCAGATTCTGCATCGCTGTACACACCATTAACTTTTAGTTTTTGAATTAATTTTAATTTTTAATTTAACATTAATTTTCGATATATATTAATTTCAATTTGTGACATTAATTAATTAATGTTTATTCATGGGCATAAAGTCCATTAACCCAAATCCAAATCCAAACTCGAACAGATTTAACTGTATTATTTAGATTTCAGATGTATCCAAATAACTAAATGAGTTTTGATTACAAGTTATTTTGGGTTCAGTTTATAACCGAAGTCATACGGCATAATGTCCATACCTGAACCCGAACCTATCCAACCAAACCATTTAGATTTAAAACTGGTTATAAACATGTATATTGGGTGAAATAACTAATCTTAAACTGAATTCATTGATATACAATTCCAAAACCGTACCGAATCCGAAGCGAACCTGAACCAAACTTTTATGATAATCGAATAGATCTTAAACCTTAAAACCGAAAAACTAAAAATCCGAACTAAGCGAACCGATAACCGATAGATCCCCGAATGCCCCATACTTATTAATGTTATACGAGTAACCAGGGATACCTCTAGAAGCGAGGTTGTCTTGACAAGTTTTAGGGTCGGTGGCTAAATCGGTGGAGGCACCTCTGGTCATAGCGTTCCTAGCGTTGGCTTCAGATACCGGAGAAGCACTCGAGCTCCACACGAACATGTTCATCTCTTTGTTCTGTCCTCCAACATTTTCCTTTTTCTTCACTCCACTTGTTGACCCAGTGAACATCGGGTTCGGTGGGGGATACGACGGAACTGACCACAATTATATAAATTATAATATATATTAAAATTACATTATTATAAGTACACACAAAACTTTCACAACAAAAGTATATATTTTTTTTAAAACCTGAACGAGTAGTACGTTTCTAATTAGATATATTTTAGAGCAAAAGAAATGAAAAGTCATACCGCTATTGTTGTTGTAAAGTTCTCCACTCATGCTTCGACCTCCTCTTCCTCCTTTTTTCGCAGTCTTCATAACTTCCTCATCAAAATTCGATGTTCTTGGTGTCACACCTTTAGACGACTGAAGCGAGTAAACATCTCCGCCGGGACCAGCTCCGGCGCCACCGCAGCTATTGGTGTAACCGTGACGAGGGCTCGGAGCTTTGCTTGCATTAAACATTGCGTAGAAATCAGTCTGATTAAAGCTTGAAGCTCTCGGCGTTGGCTCTCTTGACGACTGAACAGAATAAATCTCGACTCCGGTGAGATTGGAAGCTCGCGGCGTTATCATTGAAGAGTTTAGACCTCCGCCGTGAGATTTGTTGAACGAAGAGATCATTGATGACGTAGCGCTTGATCTTCGGACCACCACATGGAGCTTTCCGTCGTCACCTATCTCCGCATCAGTCTGATTATTTAGAAAACTAATAAGCAATCTGATTTTTTATTTATTTATTTATTTAATTTTTTAATTTTTCCGTTATTATATTTATTGATAAAAGAACCTAAATAATTTTGTTTGACTTCCGAAAAAGGAACTCGAACACATCTCAAATTTGTCTTCTGAATTTGACATATAAATTAAACCAAAAAGAATCTCTAAAAGTTATAAAGTGTAACTAAACCCAATGATCTAGTTTAGTTGAGTTAAGCAGTCATCAGTTAGCATAATAAAAAATATGTAAAATGTAAAGAATCATATATACTTGGAGGGGTTCACGGCCATTAAGAGAGATAACATCAGAATCAACTCGGAAGGAAGTGATGGAGCCAGCCGTCTCCGGGAACTGCTCGGAGATGAGAAGCTTTGCGCCACGGAACTCAAACAAGAAGAGCATTAAAGTATACCATATGATGCTCTGAAGCACCACAATCTGCACCATTAGGTTGCCGGAAAAGTCGCCATACATTGCCCGGAGCAATGGGATTCCCATTACCAGCGTGTTCGGTAGTGTCGATAATGAGAAGAGTGTTATCATCCATTCTAAGCTTCCTCTAGGGCTAAATGCCTGAAATAAGATTTCACATTTCAATTACCAAATAGTTCACTTAATTAATAGGACTATATATATATATATATATATATACATATAAAAAAGATACGATAACGATCAGAGACAGGCCTGCCACAGAAAGAGTGCGGTGAGTATAACGACTTTTTGAAGAGAATCGGCGGCGAGGAAATGGTAATTCATGGCGTAAGGATCATTGGAGGAGATGAAATGGAACGATAGAAGAGGAACTGCAAAAACCGCAACAAACCGGTTTATACCGGAACATTGGTCAGGTGTGAATATTCCCCACCACCGTACTGACCCGTAGGCTAGCATCATAGCTACGTATAGCGGCACCATTGCCGCTAGTACGTCGTACATGTCTTTGCCCGTGATCATTTTATTTGGTTTTCCGGCGAGATTTGAGATGAAGAGAGAGAGAGAGAAGTTTATGTACTGTATAACGTATTTATGGACGAGCAAGTGAAGTTCTTTGAGACGATATCTATTAATTAATGTGAAATTCATTATTTAGTACGTAGTAGTATACTATAATACAATAGTGGGATTCGTGTTCAAACATTGAATTATAGCTTACTATGGACCCGATGCACAAATTTGTTTTTATTAAATAAAACTTAATATATATATATATATATAGGTGATATTTTGAATAATATTTGAAATTTTGTACGTTTTATTTTCTGAAAAGTTAATTTAATATTTAAGTATCTCAAACTATTGTTTAGACTAATAAATAATTGTTGTTGGAGTTGGTCTGGAATCCTACTTTGATATATGAATAGCACATGATGTTGAGATTACAAAGTCCAAAGTCATAAATTTGACAAAAAAACTTTATCACTCAGTTTTAAATTCGGTAGAACTCTTTCGCGTCAACTCATCATAAGAAGAATTTGGTTGACACGTCATAAAAAAAATAAAAATATTCTTTTTGTGATATATGTAATATTTCCAGAAATCTTACAAAATCTTCTAGATAATTTCTAATCTAAACACAAATATAATACGTCTATTTTTGATCTATTTGTAACCGTCTCTATACTTTATAAACAGAGGAAGAGGTCTCCACAAAGAGACCACGTTTTCACAATTACTTACAAGCAATACAAAGCAACTCGACAATTTACCCACTTTTTCTTGCATCCTTATTAGACATAATCCTTACCAATCTTTCCTCTTGAGTATACGAGTTGGATCTTGAACCTTTGTGCTAGATTCTAATCAAACAATCGGTACCGTTTGTGGGGAAGACATCGAAAGACTTTTTGACGCAAAAGGAAGCATGAACAATGTCCGCAAACGATAGTGCAATCAACTCGCCAATAAGACGCGTCAACGATCTGTCTTCAGAGTAACTTGAACAAACCCGCAATTTAGCCCTAGACCATGTTTAGATGGTAGAGATCCGGAAGAATCCTGCAAAGTTCCAAATCTTCTGGGACCGCCAATCAAACCACCAATGTTTGTAACAATGCTACAAAATCTTTTAGCACAGTTGGAAGCAAGAGAACAAAGGAACGACGAACATCTCGATCGAATCAAGGCAAGAACTGGGGTACATGGAGTCAGTTACTGGCCTTTGAAGACGAACATACCTCACACATAAAGACTAGACAGTGTGCAAAGAAACCTCTTTGACGAAACTTTGAGTTCACATCTGGCTAACATGGTGAGGCCTGGACATGCTCCCACACCACAACCCATACCGACAATGCTAGACACTGCAACTGTCCTAGGATAATGAACGAAATGTAGTCACAGTTCCATCAGGTAACCACCTCTGCACCTTAAATTGGATGGATTTTAATCCAAGCTCAAAACTCACTATTCTCACAGAGGTTGAGAAGGATCTCAGTAAACCAAGGGCCAAGACTCCGCTGCCCTTTACACAATGGACCAACAAACCCATTAGAGTTCCTAAGGGCCTTTAAATTCATGATGGGAGGTAAGAATTACCACCCAGATAAGGAGGACGTGATGTATTGTCAAATTTCTATAGAAAACCATACTGGAGATGCACTAGTGTGGTTCACAAAGTTACCAACATTGTCAATTGAAAACTTCAATCAGTTAGCTAAAATATTCATGAACCAGTACGCAATATTTGTCCTCAGCAGCATAGCTACGCCCTTTGAGGCAAGGACAACACAAAAATTTAAAATCGTATCTCGATCATTTTAGGAAAATCTTGACTAAGGAAAAAATAAGCGATGACACGACTATCAAAGCCTTGTGATCTGAGATTCTACTTCGGTCCACGGATAACAAGTGGTGTTGAGATTCCAAAGTCATGAACTTGGCAAAAAGACTCAATCACTTTGTTTTAAATTCGGTAGAAGTCTTTCTCGGCAACTCGTCATAAGAAGAATTTGGTTGACATGTCATCAAGAGAAAAAGGAAATATTTATTTTTCGATATGGAATATTTCCAGAAATATTGCAAAATCTTCTAGATAACTTCAAATCTAAACATAAATGTAATACTTCTATTTTTGATCTATTTGTACCCGCCTCTATACTTTATAAGTACATGAGGAGGTCTCCACAAAGAGCGCATTTTCACAATTACTTACAAGCAATACAAAGCAACTCGGCAATTTACCCATTTCTTCTTGCATCCTTGTTAGACATAATTTTTGCCCATCTTCCCTCTTGAATCTACGAGTTAGATTTTGAACCTTTGTGCTAGATCCTACTCAAACAATTGTGATTAATCTTAGTAATTATATTTCTTTTGTTAAAACTTATATATATTTATATACACGTGCTTTCTTATATTCATTTAAAAAATATTTATATGAAAAGTATATTTTTGATGCTTTCTTGTGATAATTTTTTAAATTTTAGATTTAACTTTTTTACTAAAAACTAATTTTAAATCATTACATGAGCTATAACGTACACTTAATCACTTTTTTGTCCATATTGTGAGAAAGTTTGATATTTTGATATTTTTGTTATGAAACTAAGGGAACTGAGAACTGAATTGTGTGTTATTAATGAACAAGAGTTACATATTTATAGGGGAATACAATCCCATGAATAAGTAAAGTCCTTATAGAATAGGAAATAGGTTAAACCGTCTTTAATCTAATTGGCCGGTTATAGAGTCTATCCATATGATTTATAACACTCCCCCTTGGATGACATAACCGTGCCTGAAACTACACCGGGATCTCTATAATGCGCTGGGGAATATTGCCTCATTAAAACCTTACCAGGAAAACCCAGTAGGATAAAACCATGGTGAAGGAAAAAGAGTACAACACACACTACTCCCCCTGACTTGAGCATCACTGTAGATCCTTAAGTCTTTGCATTCCGATCTGATGGATGAGCTTCCGGAATGTTGAAGTTGGCAATGATTTGGTGAACAGGTCGGCTGAATTCTCGCTTAATCGGATCTGTTGAACTTTGACCTACCTGTCATTCTGCAACTCGTGGGTAAAGAAGAACTTAGGCAGAATATGCTTTTGTCTGATCTCCTTTGATGTAGTCGTCCTTAAGTTGAGCAATACATGCAGCGTTATCCTTGAACATAACTGTTGGCTCCTTATCTTCTTTCATGCCACAATCAAATCAGATATGTTGAGTCATGGACCGTAACCAAGCACATTCTCTGCTGGCTTCGTGAATAGCTAATATTTCTGCATGATTGGATGAGGTGGCCGCAATTGTCTGCTTTATAGATCGCCAAGATATAGCCGTTCCTTCATGCGTGAAAACGTATCCGGTCTGTGACCTAGCTTGGTGCGGATCTGACAAGTAACCTGCATCAGCAAAACCAACAAATCCATCCATATTATGGTTAGTGTAAAAACATCCTAAGTCCTTAGTCCCTTGTAAGTATCTTAGGACGTGTTTTATACTGTTCTAGTGCCTTTGAGTTGGACATGAACTAAAACGAGCTAGGAGACTCACGGCAAAACATATGTCTGGTCTAGTATGACTAGCCAAGTACATTAAAGCTCCTATGGCACTGAGGTATGGCACTTTCGGACCGAGAATTTCTTCATCGTCATTCTTTGGACCAAATGGATCGCTGTCCAATCCGAGGCTTCTAACAACCATTGGGCTGGTCAATGGATGGGCCTGGTCCATATTGAATCTCTTGAGTACTTTTTCAGTGTATGCCAATTGATGCACAAGGATTCCATTAGATACATACTCAAGTTGTAGCCCCAAACAGAATTTGGTCTTGCCTAGGTCTTTCATTTCAAATTCGGCTTTCAAGCATCTACTATTTGGGCAATTTCACCAGATGTCCGGAGGATGTTTAAGTCATCCACATATACTGCTATGATAACAAATCCTTTGTTTGCAAACTTCTTGATGAAAATACATGGACTGATCGGATCATTTCTATAGCCTTCTCTGATGAGATAGTTGCTTAACCGGTTATACCACATACGTCCTCTTTATTTCAGTCCATATAAAGATTTGTTCAGCCTAATGCAGTGTTGATCACGTGACCCTTTCTTATCTTTGAGTTCAATGACATCTGGTAATCTTATATATATTTCATTGTCCACTGGGCCATAGAGATATGCGGTTACAATATCCATTAACCGCAAGTCCAATTTCTTTCTTATAGCCGGACTTATGAGGAATCAAAATGTTGTTGCATCCACCACAGGAGAATAAGTCTCTTCATTATCGATTCCAGGTCTTTGTGAGAATCCTTGTGCTACAAGCTGTGCCTTGTATCTAACAACTTCACCAAGTTCATTTCTCTTTCGTACAAAAACCCATTTGTTTCCCACTGGTTTGACATTAGATAGTGTCCTTAAGATCAGACCAAACACATCTCGTTTCTTTAAACTATTTAAATCCACGTTTATAGCTTCTTTCCATTTTAGCCAATATGATCTATGTGTGCACTCTATAATGGACGTGGGTTCTAGATCCTCTTGCGTATCCACAATTTCAAGTGCTACCTTATATGCAAATCTATCATTGATGTCGACATCTTTTCTGTTCCATCGAGTACCAGAAATGATATAATTAATCGAGATCTCATTATTATCAATCCCTTCAGAACCTTGAGATTCGGCATCCCGAACCTTGTTAATTGGTCCGTTAGGGTTAGGGTCAGCTGCGGCCGTGTCTGATATCTCGGGAATCCCGGTTTGATCCATTGCACTTTTCTTTGATTTCCAGGGATTATTATCTTTGGAACCCATAGATCTGCCACGTTTATGAGGTGGTGCAGACACTGTAGCAACTTGAGTTAGTCCCTTCTGGACATTTATTCGTACTGTGCATTACAAGCTGGTACATACGATTTATTAACTTTCTTTGGGTCAGTAAAGGAATCTGGCAATTGATTAGCTAGCTTTTGTAAATGAATAATCTTTTGGACTTCAGATTCACATTCAATAGTCCTAGGAGCTTGCCAATTTAAGGATGTTTGATTCCATAAAATTTCTTTGACCAGCTTTTTTGTCTCTCCACCTAAGGATGGATATACCGATTCATCGAACTGGCAATCCGCATATCTGGCCTTAAATAAATCTCATGTGGTTGGCTCAAGATATTTAATAATGGTGGGAGAATCAAATCCAACATATATTCCCATCCTCCTTTGAGGTCCCATCTTAGTTCTCTGTGGTGGTGCGATGGGTACATAGACTGAACACCCAAATATCTTAAGATGAGAGATGTCTGGCTCATGACCCGTTAGTAATTGGGATGGCGAATATCTATGCTCACTAGATGGCCGAATGCGTATTAGTTCAGTAGCGTGTAAAACAACATGTCCCCAAGCTGAGACCGGAAGCTGTGACCTCATGAGTAATGGTCGAGCTATCAACTGAATCCGTTTAATGAAGGACTCAGCTAGTCCATTTTGTGTATGTACATGTGCAACAGGATGTTCAACACTTACCCCCATGGATATACAGTAATCATTAAACGCTTGGGATGTAAATTCACCAACATTGTCTAGACGTATAGTCTTTAATGGAAAATCTGGAAAGTGGGCTCGCAATCTGATGATTTGGGCCAATAACCTAGCAAATGCTTGGTTTCTAGAGGACAATAGACATACGTGAGACCAGCGGGTTGATGCATCGATTAAAACCATGAAGTACCGAAACGATCCACAAGGTGGATGAATCGGACCACAAATATCCTCTTGAATCCGTTCCAAAAATGTCAAGGTCTCTTTAGACACTTTGACTGGTGAAGGCCGTGTAATAAACTTCCCTTGTGAACAAGCAATGCACGTGTGGTGCTTAGGGAAAACACGA
>OVBA01007052.1:0-15552 GCA_900406435.1 Lepidium aucheri
AAATAACAAAGTTTTACATTTATAATAAATATATAATATTTCAAATAAAACTGTAATAAATTCAAATAAATATATATGGTATTTTAAATAAAATTTATAATAAATTTATAATAAATATATAAAGTTTTAAATAAAATAATAAATATTCATTAAACATTGGTAATTGTATAACAAATTTACATAATATTTTAGATAATATAAAACATATCAAAAACTAATAAATAATAGAATAAAAATTAATCTTCAAACTTAGTTACGAGCATCTCATAAATTTATCGCAATCTCATTATGAAATCCCTCCATATATTATCTTGAACCATTTATTTCTTCTTTTTCTATTGGAGCTTCATTATTCTTTGTAGATTGTTGATCATTATCATGCATTCAAGCAACATCAAAGTCAGGATCTAGTATGTTTGATTTGCGTACAAAGTTATGTAATGCCATGGTTGCTACAACAAGTTTTTTTGTTGTTCTAATATCGTATCTTGCCCGGTCTTGTATTATCCTCCATTTTCCTTTCCATACTCAAAATATTCTTTCAATGACACAATGAAGTGAAAAGTGGCGACGATTAAATTTTTCTTTATAATTGGTCAGCGGTGCTTGATTTTGAAAATGGTTCTGATGGTACCGAGTTTGCCAATATGGTCCTAAATACCCTCGACGTGATGCATATCCTAAATTGACAAGGTAATATGTACCTATTGGCGGATGTGGAAAATTAGCATCGCCTTTCATAGCCAAAGATAATACTTTTGCATCATGTGCAGACCTAGGGACACCAACTTATATATATATGTAAATAACATATCTATATTGCACACAACTAAAATATTCATGTTGCATACCCTTTTTTTGTTCCAATAATGTTGTTGATCACGTCAAGATACAACAACATGTACATGTGTCTTGTCCATTACACCAACAAATCCTTTAAACTAAGGCCAATAACGCTTATCAGACTGCAATTTAGGATGAACTTGATTGAAGTTCACAGGGTCTGGTTTAAACATATCTACTGCCATAAGTTCCATCACATTAAAAGCTTCATGAAATTTTTTGGATATGGTTTCTTGAGAATGTCCAAACATCCTCATGTTGCTTAGTTGAGGGACGTTATGACCAAAAATATACAAAAAATTGCCACACTCTCTTTGACAGTCATATTTTGAGATGGTTTCATTTTGTATTTATTTTCCAAAATTTCATATAGATCAAGAAATACCTGAGGACCCATTTGCAGAAAAAGTGACATTGATCTGGATGACCATGTACTAGGTCATCAACAATGTGATGGCTACTGTTGGGATGTGAACATAATAGTTGTCTAATATTATTTGTTATTGTTGACTCATGTTTTTAGTGTGATATTAACTGAGAGTCATCCTCTTCATCATCTTCTACTATTTCCAAAATAATTTTACTATCTGAAAATAAAGCAAAAGTTTGAAACATAAGAATTAATTATATTAAAATAATAAGATAGTAAGTAATTTGCATAATACATATGAAATTAATATAATAACTTTTATTATCAAAAAAATAAAATCTTATAATAAAATAATAATATCACTAATAATTTTGAAACTCATATTCCCACACAAATGATATAAAAGACAAATATACTTTTGATAATACTTATTATGTTTTCGCACAATCTTTTACTCCAAATAAATAAGTGCAAACTTATTTTCTGGAATACCAATCAACCAATTTCGGACAATTTCATCTTCGGAAAGTAAACTAGTAGCTTCCCCGTAAAATGATGTGACAAATTTCAATATCTTGTATCTTATGTAACCGTCGTGCAACAAGTGTTACATCATATGCCAAAGCTGATGACATCTTAGATGCTGACATTTTTAGTGCGTCTGATCGCTCAATTAAAGCTTTTGACAAACTAAATTGGTTATTGTTGTTTGACAATCTACGTTACGTTTATTTCATTGGTCATGTTGTGGTTTTCAATGGATGATGAATGCATAAGGTTAGGTGTTAATTCTGTTTGAATTAATTCTTCTTATGAAGTAGATAACACCTTGTCTTGGTCATCAATAATATATGGTATGTTTATATCAAATCGCATTACATGTTCAAGTTCATGTCGAGGACGATACACATCAGGACCATTTCCAGCCGACCATCTATCTTCAACTCTTATACGAGTCCCACTAATTTTTTTTCCAAAAGGTCTTTATATGCTAAAACCTTCTTACAAAATTGTTTAGCCACCTCATTTTCCTAATTTATGTTTAAAAAAATAAATAAATATATGTATAAATTTTTCTAACTAAAAAATTTATTTAAAAAATATTTAAAATACTTAGTTGTATTCATTCATTCCATCATTCTTTTTCTATATTGATTATTCCTATGGTATGATAAATGGCTACTCTAGTATAACTACATAATCGGTTGTAGCACTCATACCAAAATTTTAAATTTCAGTGATGTTTCGTAAAATTTTTCCATGCTAAATCAAATCCAATAGCTTCTTTAAAACTCTTTCTAACATATATTTTACTTTGTTAAAGCTCGATCTACCCAATTTTCTTTATATTGAGCTAAAAACATACCAATGAATATTCAAGAAATTTCATCTTTCCATTTAATATTAATCTATGACACAAAATAAATATATCAAAAATGGTTGTCAATTTATTTTTAAAATAAATAAATATCATAAGTTTCTTACCTCTTGTTGAGAGATTGAAATATTATCTTGGTTCATTGTTCAACAAAAATAAATTGAATTCACTCAACTAACTCACTTTAGCTCACTTCAAACCCGTAAAAAATAAAATAATTAAAACGTGAATTCACTAAACATAGTTTAACATAAAATGAAAGAATTATATAATTTGTACTTTGATTTACTGAAAAATTGAATAACATGCAATGAGTCTTGATCGAATAAAAGTAAGAACTCGTTTAGAAAAATGCATATACTTTTATTACACCTACTAACAAACAACAATATATATTTTAATCCATTTAATTCAATTCTACATATTTATACTCATATTATATTGATCTTGTAACTGCAAAATATACATGATCACTAACAAAAAATAATAGCATTTATCTTATTGCAATATATAATAATTAATGATATCGAAAACAAAATACCTTTTACTACTTTTTCTCTGTAGTTGTCTAATTTTACTTTTTCTCTTCGGTTTTTTACTTTTAATTTTGAAGGAAGGTTGAAGACGACGGCTTGCTTTTATAAGCTAAAGGACAATCGATCATTATTAGGGTTTATTTGTTAACAATAATTTGATTTAAATTTGCAAAGCCCAAACTTTTGGGCTGTAGGAATATGGTTTTTTACTACCGAAACACTTGCCATAATTAAAGAATAATTTTTTACGGCAATGAAAGCTAAAATAGAATTTAAATCATGATTCACCTAATTTTGAAGATTTCAAAATCAATTTACTTTCTACAGCAACTACACCCCTTTCCAATCATTTCTTTAATGTATATTTACATCTTTTTTTTGTCTAAACGTATGTAAAAAAATTTTGAGAAGGAAGGTGGGATGAGCAAGATTAGGGATGTTGATATAGGTTTATAAGCCCATTTAATAAATAAGTATGTTGTATAATTTGAAACCTATTTAAATCCATATATCTAAAAATATTAAATATGTTTAATTGGGTTTCTCATTTAGGCCAATTTATTAAATGGATTTTAACCAAAATTAGATGGATATCCATTTAGACCTATTTATTAAATTTGAAATATATTTAACAAAATAAAAATAAATTATGTAAATAATAATTTTTCATGCATATTCATTTTTAAAAATGGGTTCTATCAAAAATTTTACCCTAAAATTTTTAAATTGCGATTTCACTCTTACTTTATTCATTGGAAAAAAAAATTCTCACCATTTTTTCGCAAAAAGTTTCCCACCATTTTTTTGCAAAACAATTTCCGCCATTTTTTTGCAAAAAATTTCTCGCCAATTTTTTGCAAAATATTTCCCGCTATTTTTTCGCAAAAAATTTCCCGCTATTGTTTTGCAAAAAAATTGCCGCCATTTTTTTTTCAGTATAATAATCTCCCGCCAAATTTTTCTGCAAACTCTTTTTCCTTGAAAATCCTTTTTTCCATCAAAAATATTTTGGCAGGAAAAAAATGCTCTAGAGGATTTTATTGTATTAGTTTAGGATTCTCTCGATTCCAATGACATCTAACTCTACCCTCGTCGATAATGATTTCGAAATAAGTTATTGCAATTTTTATTTTATTGTAATAATAAGTTAATAAATTAATCTTTATCTTTTAATATTCTTTATTTTGATTGATTGATTTGAGATAACTTATGTGGTTTTCAACAAAAATAAAAATTATATTTTAATAGTATTTGATAAGTTTAAATAAGTTAAAATATGTCAAGTATATTTAACTGGGTCTAAATGAATTTAAATAGGTACAAAAAGTTTAAATGGATTTAAATGGGTATAAAAATAAATGGGATTAAATGTGTTTAGGGTTAAATGGTATGAGTTTTAAATGGAGTGAGTTTAAATGGGGTGAGTTTACCCATATTAACATCTCTAAGCAAGATAGTGCAATTCTTGTTATAGGTGACATAATCAACTTCAAGCTTCAGGATATGGTTCCAGCTGATGCTCGCCATCTAGAAGACGATCCTCTTAAGAACGATCAGGTTTGAACATAATGACCATAATTGCATATGATTTGTCTTGTGGTGTTCTGTTCATAGCTTCCATGTTTAGCCACTTTTTGATATTTGCAAATTATTAAGATTGTCTTAGTTGAGAATTTTTACTGAATTTGTACCAAAGGTCTAGGGGATGGTGTGTGTTGGAACCAGTCGTAGCACAATGAGTATTAAAATGGAGGTTCCTGATTAAAATAGTGGAGAAGAATGGGCAAGGACACTTGTAAATTGGATTGGGAGCAAGAGCTAGTTAACTAAGAACAAGAAGAGATGATTTCCGAATTGATGTTTTTATTAGACTTTCGTATGCCAAAAAGCCGATCCCCTTTTTCAAAGGATTGTGCCTCTTTTTATAATTTATAGAGATGGTAAGATGTGTAGAAAATAAAGGAAAATTCACAAATCTGTTGATAAGATTGAATCTGTTAAGATTCGTGCTAGATTTGTAGAAATTTTTTATGTCGGAACAGGAAAATTTCCATTTATTTGTTTGCTGACATGTCATCCGACTTCTCTTCAGGTTCGTAGAATCGTCCGAGACAAGACATTTTGCCGAGTTGAACATATTATCCGAGTTGAAGACTTAGTGCTTGCAACCAGATTATTCTTTTGTATTCGACACATTGTCTTCAGTGGACCAAAGTAGGATCTCGGATCCACCTCCAATAATTGTCCCCCCAAACTCGGAAAATTCTGGTGCCAAATCTTCGAGTGGGACTTTTCTGAAACATCTCCCCTCCCCGGCTCAGATGAAGAACCGTGAGGAGTATAAAGAGGCTTCATACTTGCTGTTCTGGGTTTATATCGATTTTTGATTGTCGCTTTGTGTTTCCATCTTGCTTCTGATTTCTAACTTGTTGTTTTCTCAATGCCTTTGCAGTTTATTGCTTGCATGAACAACATCATGTTGGAACGGGAAAGGTCTGTTGCCAACCAGGAAAGTGGTTCTCGGAGGAACTCATCCAGCCAAGCTGCTAGAAGTTATCTTGAAGTGGCCAAACTTTGGCCTAAGCTCTCTATCAAATTTAAGCTTGAGCGTGAGAATGTCTTCAAGTTGGTTGTTCGCAACGAGGCTTTGTTGGAGTCGCTTGAATGTGCCGACTCTGATCGGGGTACTGCTTTCAAGTTAGCTAAGAAAGCTGGTGACGAGGTTTTGAAGCTGCGTGCCGAGTTAGACACTATAAGGGAGGACTTTGATTCTTGACTCCGCCATGCCTTAACTGTTGAGAACTTGAAGGTTTTCAAGGTTCTTCGTGAACAACTGTCTGATTGTTTTGGCCCAATTGCTGCTCGGATCAATGATCTAGACAGAAACCTTGAGACCTGTTTGTCGTAAACCCAATTTATTAGGTCAATAAATGTTATCCAATTGCTTTCCAACCATGGAGTCGACATCCCTCCCATGGTCACTAACTTGATGACTGCCAAGGTGAACGAGTTCAAGGAACTCATTGATAAGGAGAGCTTGACGCTGCTGCTTCTTGGGGACTTGGTCGTCCCTGTTTTTGATATAGGAGGAGCCTCCAATGCTGGTGAAAGTGGACTCCCAGAAGCACCGTAATTTCTCCGGAATTTGTCGTAGTCTTCTTTTTGTAATCGCCGCTTGGCCTCTTTCTAAGAGTTGCACATACTTTTGTACTCATTGCTTTCTTTTGTTAATATTTCTTCTGTATAAATGAAATGAAGTTTGACATTTGATTATGAATGAAAAAATTATTCATTTAATTGATTGACTCGTCATTTTATGAACTCTGGTTCCCGAGATCCTTTTCTTGTTTTTGTACGTTTAGTCAAGTTTCTTCTCGAGTTTAGAGAGTTTGATCTTGTTTTAGCTTAGGAAGAGAAATTTTCCGTTACGTGGCTTTTAAAGTTTAGATTTGAGGACTCAATTTAAGTTTAAAGAAGTCTGGACTCGGGAACCATTCTCGTAAAACTTTTATGTAAGGAATTTTTGATTATCTATACACAAGTCATGTTCTGTCTTTGTTTGAGACTTTACATCTTGTAATTATGCACAAATCTATGGTTTGTCGTTAAGTAGGATTTTCATCTCGGCAAATCTGTACAAAGCCATGGTTTGTTTTGTGACAAGAATTGATCTCGTTAATCTGTACGGAATTATGTTCTGTCATTTTGTGAGAAGTTAATCTCATTATGTCTGCACAAAGCTATGCTTTGTCTTTTGATGAGAACTGATCTTGTAAATCTGTACGGAACTATGTTCCGTCATT
This sequence comes from Lepidium aucheri, assembly GCA_900406435.1. NCBI lineage: Eukaryota > Viridiplantae > Streptophyta > Magnoliopsida > Brassicales > Brassicaceae > Lepidium > Lepidium aucheri. The sequence goes on from OVBA01007052.1 coordinate 6,931, forward strand.
TTGTGAGAAGTTAATCTCCAAAGATTTACACAAAGCTTATGCCTTGTGTTTTCTGCAAGAATTAGATTCCCGTCAATGTTATGAGAAGTTAGTCTCGTAATAGTCAAGTATTGTATAAGTTTCCTGCGGTTGAGCTTGGTGAGTTTAGAACTTAGTTTTTAAAGATAAGGACTAGGCCTTAGTCTGAGATTTTCGAGATTGGACTATGTGATATTAAGTTTTGCGAGATTGAGCTCGGCGAGTTTAGAACTCAGCATTTGAGATAAGGACTACGCCTTAGTCAGAGATTCTCGATGTTAGACTCGGTGAAGTTTTTGTGATTTGAACAAGTTTTTCGACATTGGGCTCAGTGAGATTTTAAGACTCGGCTAAAGATAAATCTTGTTTTTTTTTGCGAGAATTTATCTCGATTTGAGACTTTGGAGGATATAGGGTGTAACCCATTCTTTTTTTAGATGACGACTAGGGGCAAATAATTTTTTTATAGAGTTCTAGTTGGACCCGAAGGCTACCTACGTACCCTGAAGGGATCAAGACAAGACGTAGTTTGAATTACATAATTAATAAAGTAGACAGAGATGTGTTAAGTGACGCATCTAATTCACCGAAATGGCGATCCTTTAGTAGTAGTATCGCTTTAAGTTGATGGAGTCCCAACTTCAAGAAATTGATACTCCTTCTATGCAAGCAATCTTGTAGACTCCTGGCTTTACGACTTCAAAGATGATGTATGGCCCTTCCCAATTTGCGCTGAGTTTACCGGCATTGAGCTCAGCCGTGTTCTCGAATACTTTTTGGAGTACATGATCTTTAACTGCAAAGTGTCGTCCGTGTACTTTCTTATTGTAGTACTTTGGGGCTTGTTGTTGATAGTTTTATACTCGAAGAAGTGCCTCATTGTGTTTTTCTTCTAAGTCGTCAATGTTATTTTCTATAGCATTGTTGTTGGCGTCTTCATTCCCGGAAAGTCATTCTTGGCATAGAGTTGGAACAGCTATCTCGGCTGGAGTTATTGCCTCAATTCTGTGAGAAAGAGAGAATGGAGGTTGTCTGGTCGATCACCGAGGTGTGGTCCGATGTGTCCATAATGTACCCTCCAACTCGGAAGCTCAACTTCCCTTCTTTTCACATAGTCGCTTCTTTAGACCATTGAGGATATGTTTATTTGTGGCCTCAGCTTGGCTGTTTCCTTGTTGTTTTTTGCGGCGTTGATTTGCTTACGCGGATATTCCATCCAGCGCAAAAGTTGGTGAATTTTTCCCAGATGAATTGAGATCCGTTATCAGTCACAATCTTGTTTTGTAGACCATGTCAGCAGATGATATTCTTCCACACAAATTTGATCACATCTTTATCCTTGATCCGAGAATAAGCTTCTGCTTTGACCCACTTTGAGAAATAATCGGTCAATGAGCATGAACCTCTTTTGTCATGATGATGGTAATGGTCCGACTATATCTATTGCACATCGCATAAATAGATAAGGCATGATTGTTAATGTTAGCTTCTTGGTTGGAGCATGAATGATGTGTCCGTTTCTCTGGCACTTGTCACACTTAGCGGTGTATTCGGCGCAATCTTTTGCCATAGTTGGCCAATAGTAGCCTACTGTTCTTATCTTCTGAATGAGTGTTCTGCCACTGTTGTGGTTTCCTCCCGCTCCAGAATGTGTCTTTTTAATGATCTCATTGACTTCATCATCGTGAATGCAAGTGAGTAGTACTCTATTTGTACTTATTCGGTAGAGTTTTTCACCATAAAAAGCATACTTGGATTTTAATCGACGGGCTGCCTATATGTCTTCTGGTGTTTTACTATCTAGAATATACATGAGGATCTCGTCTTGCCAATCCACCTTTAGTTTATTGTTCTATTTGACATCTGCCATCTCGGAATCTGATCCTTCTTGGACTTTGTCTATAGCCAAGACGAGTTCTATATCTCCTTTTGGTAGGGTTATACTTGGGCGATCTATACTTTCTACTGGGATGATTCGCCTTTGAATGGGATCTTTTGTGGATGCAAGTGCTGCTAGCGCATCAACAGATGTGTTCTCAGATCTTGAGATTTTGTTGATCCTAAATCTCAAGTCTTTGGTCAACTTCTTAACCACGTGAAGATAAGCTTCCATTCGATTATTCTTTGTGTCATAACCTTTGTTAACCTGGTCAACGACAAGTTGGGAGTCAAAATAGCAATCGATATCGATAGCTCTGACTTCCTTAGCCAGTTTAATTCCTACGATTGATGCTTTGTACTCTGCCTTGTTGTTTAAAGCTCAGAGTACAAGTTGGAATGACTGTTCTATTACTTCTCCCGTAGGGCTTTCTAGTTGGATGCCTACTCCTGAGCTTTGTTGTGATGAAGACCCATCCACATATATCTTTCATGTTTGATCTTTGGCTGACTCTAGAGGTTCTAGATCTAGAGATAGCTCGATTAAGAAATTGGCTAAGACTTGTGACTTTTCACTTGTGCGTTCTTTGAACTCGATGTCGTACTTGCTCAGTTTGATTGCTCACTTTGTCAATCTCCCTGACTGATTTGGAATATGCAGTATCGTCATTTGTTAATACTATAACGGTATGAGACTGGAAGTAAGGTCGTAACTTCCTAGTTGAAGTAACTACCGCTAGTGCGAGCTTCTCTATAGTCAGATATATGCACTCAGCTCCATCTAACGACTTGCTAATATAGAAGATCGGGTACTGAGTTCCTGTGACATCTCGAACTAGTACACCGCTAACTGTTGAGGTGGAGACCGCCATATATAAATACCGTGGTTCTCTGTTTTCTGATTTGGCGAGTATGAGCGATGTTGAAAGATACTCTTTTAACTTGGAGAAGGCCTTTTTGCATGTTTAGTCCCACTTGAATTCTTTGTTTTCACGCAACAAGTTGTAGAATGGAAGACATTTGTCATTTGAACGTTGCTCTGATACCACTTATAACGCCCCGACCATCACCTGAATGGGCCCCATGTCCTCTTCGGGCCCGTGGGCTCACCTTACTGGTCGACAGGTCAGTACGCTATATTCAGGAGGCTTTAAAGACCTGTTTACCGACCCTACAAATAACCACATGATCTTTCCCCATGTTTTGTCCTCACTCACACAGTTCTGAAAATCACTTCCTGGAAGGTCACTCATCCTTCAACTACTCCAGGTCAAGCACGCTTAACTCTAGAGTTTTCTCTGGACAAGTGACCGAAAAGATAAGTGCACTTTGGTGACATAGGTGGCCAAATCAATTCTTTTAAACTTCTCCGCATACACTAGCACATATCATATTTTGTGAAACCGGGGTGTTATAATTGATGAAGCTGTTCAGGGCAGCTATTCGGCCTATTAGTCTTTGTACTTCTTGCTTATTCTTTAGAGAAGGTAATTCTTGGATTGCCGTGACCTGCCTCAGATTAGCTTTGATTCCTCTTTGAGTGACTATGTATCCAAGGAATTCTCCTGATGTAACCCCAAAAATACATTTTGCTTGGTTGAGTTTCATCTTGTATTCGTTCAGAGTCTTAAAGCAACAAGCTAAATAATTGACATGATCCTCTGCTTTTAACGACTTGACCAGCATGTCGTTTATATATACTTCCATTGTTTACCTGAGTTGGTCAGTAAAAATTTTGTTCATGAGGCGCTTGTAGGTAGCTCTAGCATTCTTCAGTCTGAATGGCATCACTTTGTAATAATAAGTGCCCCGTTTCATGATGAACAAAGTTTTCTCCATGTCGTTGGGATGGATCCAAATCTGATTATATCCCGAGAAAGCATCCATGAACAAAAGAAGTTCATTTCCAGCCATTACTTTGACAATTTGATCGATGTTCAACAATGGGAAGCTGTCTTTTGGATAGGATTTATTGAGATCAATAAAGTCTATGCAAACTCGTCATTTTCCATTCTTCTTCGGAATGACTACCAGATTGGCTAGCCATGCAGAATATTGAACTTTGGTGATGGATCCAATTTTAATCAGCTTTTTGACCTCTTCAATTACGACCTTTGTTCTTTCTGGCCCAAGTTTTCTTCTCTTCTTTTTAATTGGCTTATATGTCGGGTCGACATTTAGTCTATGACTTGTGATTGCCAGATTGATTCCAGACATGTCACTTGGTGCCCATGCGATTGTCATCACATTTTCTTCAAGGAGCTGAACCAGCTTCTCATTCATTGGCTTGCTCAAGTCGATGTTGATGCTTACACATTTTGTTGGGTCAGCCAAATCGATGTTGACGAGTTCAACAGTCGATTGGTCTGGCTTCTCGAGAGCAGGTGGTTCAGTTAGTACCCTACTTCCTACTAACGCAGCCATCATGCATGATTAATTCCTTAACTTCAACTCAGCGATGAAGCAAGTTTTAGCCATCTTCTGATATCCTTTGAGTGTATAAACTCTTTCGTCTGTCGGGATCTTAACACACTGATGATAGCTTGAGGGCACAACTTTCATCGTGTGTATCCAAGGTGTTCATAGGATCATGTTGTAAATTGGTGGCTTATCTACAAAAAGTAGCTTGAACCACATCGTAATTCCAACAACTCGGATTGCTAGCTTCACTGTTCTGATCGCATTGATTGTGCTTCCATCAAATGCGGTCAAGGTCCTATCAATGAGTTTGAGCCAAACGTCTAGAATTGCCATCTTATCCAAAGTTTCTTTAAATATAATATCTACTGAACACCCAGTGTCAATGAGAATTTGTGAAACATCACAGTCGGCAACTTGGAGTTTGACGACTATGGAGTCATTATGTGGGTAACGGTCTCCCTTAACATCTTCAGCGGTGAAAGGGATCACCAAATCCACTACATGCATGCATTGCATGACGGGCTCGTAGTTAACTGAGACAACAACCTTTTGTTTGTACTTCTTGATTGAACAAATAGTGTCATCACAAAATTATAATTTTCCATGATTACATGGACAACAACTTGTTGATCGCCGGATCCATCATTGCCTCCTACTGGCTTTTTCCGCTTAGTTTCTTCCGAGGTATCGTTCTTCGAATTCGCCGATTTGAAAGCAGCTTCTTGTAGCTTGGCTTCTTTCCGCTTTTACGCTTTGTACCTCTAGGTTTCCTTTTCTGAAACGTCCATCTCTCCTTTACTGATTTTCTCAGCAACAAACTCTTGCAGTTGTTTCCACTTTGCGGTTGAATGACCTACTTTCTTGTGAAGCCTGCCATATTCATTCCAATTGTAAGTGTTGTTGAATGACTTATCGCGGGGCTGCTATTCACCCTAAGTTGGAAAGCAGTTGCTGAGTTTTCTTTCCCTCTATTATGTTGTCGCGGCTTGTAGTTCTCTTCTATCAGCTCTTTAGTCATCGAGTTCCTTTGCATATCTTGATTCTGCCAGAGGATTTGTTTTTCCTCTATGTACTCTGCATGTCTCGCCGCTCTGCAAAGGGCATCAGAGATCGTATTTGGTCTGTTGACGAAAAGGTCCCGCTTAAGTGCCTTTCGATCATCATTCCAGTTTGGAGGGCTTCAATAGCCATGTCGTCACTAACTTTGGCTTTTGTTAGGATCTTTTTGAAGCATCCAAGATACGACTTCAAAGGCTCGTCAAAGCCTAGCTTTAAGGATCTCAACTCAGCAGTCGAGGTGTCCTGATTGGCGAATAAGGTGTACTGCTTCATAAACAACTCGGCTAGTTAATTAAAGCTTTCAATTGACCCTGTTGGTAGCTTGGTAAACCATACCAAGGCGTCTCCGATCAAATTCTCTGCAAGGTTCTGACAGTAAGCTGTGTCTTTATTGTCTATGGTGTAGTTGGTCCCATACATCATGACGTTGAAGGCGCTCACAAATTTTACTGGGTCCAAATTCCCATCATAGGAGTGGCATCGGAGCCAAAATCCTCTATTTACCGAGACTCTTCTCAATCATAGTGCGAATGGCAAATTCTGTGCCTGAGCTAGGATCCTTCCTATCTTGGGTGCCAAGCTGATAGCTTGATGGAATTTTGACTTCATATCGTACATTACGTTCGCTGCATCTAACATTGCTTGACCATGTTGTCCTGAGATGCTCGGTATGGCAGAATGATCTTGTACCGAGGTGTTCACTGGCTATGGACTCGGTATCTCTCTAAATAGTGTTCTTTCACCACTAGCCAATGCTTCCACGCATGGCCTATTGACCTGTGTAGTCGGGAGACTACTCTCATTCAAACAAGATTCGAGTCTATCGAATCTTTTACAGTTTCTTTGTTTAGAAGCTTCCTGCTGTGCGATAATATTTCACACTAAGATCCCAAACGTCGGTGATCGCGGTGGTGGTGGCAGAAGGTCAATATCTTCCCGACTTTCTTGTTGGTTCTCCTCTTGAGCTTGAGTTGAATTTAGGGTTGATCGATTTGTTAAATCGACGTGTTCCTGAGGGAGAGGTTCCTTCCTTTTTGGTGAGCCGATAGTGATTTTGCCTTCAACCATCTTTTTTCTCTTAGAGTTTCTCTTGCTTTTATGAAGATGTTCTTTGATATCGTCCCTACAGACGGCGCCAACTGTTGGAACCAGTCTTAGCAAAATGAGTACTAAAACGGAGGTTCCTGATTAAAAAATGGAGGAGAATAGGCAAGGAAACTTGTAGATTGGATTGGGAGCAAGAGCTAGTTAACTAAGAACAAGAAGAGATGATTGCCGAATTGATGTTTTTATTAGAATTTCGTATGCCAAAAAGCCGATCCCCTTTTTCGAAGGATTGTGCCTCTATTTATAGTTTATAGAGGCGGTTACATGTATTGAAACTAAAGGAAGATTTACAAATCTGTTGATAAGACTGAATCTATTAAGATTCGTGCTAGATATGTGGAACTTTTCTCTATCGGAACAGGAAAATTTCCATATATTTGTTTGCTGACGTGTCATCCGATTTCTCTTTAGGTTCGTAGAACCTTCCGAGACGAGGTATCTTGCCAAGTCGAATATATTATCTGATTTAAAAACTTAGTGCTTGCAACGGGGTTATTCTTTTGTATTCGACCCATTGTCTTTGATGGATCAAAGTAGGATCTCGAATTCACCTCCAACATTGTATATTCTGGCTCCACTTGCAAACTAAGAGAGCTTGACGCAGTTGTGATTGCAACAAGAGTACATACTTCATTAGAAAAGCCTCACGTCTTGTTGATTGTTGGAACCGGTTTAGCACAACAAGCACTAAAACGGTAGTTCCTGATTAAGAGCGTGGGAGAGAATGGGCAAGGACACTTGTGGATTTGAACGGGAGCAAGAACTTAGTTAACTGAGTAATAAGAAGGGATGACTACCGAATTGATGTTCTTATTAGACTTAGTATGCCAAAAAGTTGATCCTCCTTTTAAAGGATTGTGCCTCTATTTATAGATCATAAATGCGGTTTAGACCTAGATTACAATGTCATATTTCCCTTTTCTAATAGTAAAGTTAACATTATCTCTAAAAGATATTCTTAGATTCTTGGAAATAATTCATATCTCATATATGAAATATTTCTTATCTTCTTGATTTGTCTTGACAAGTAGACTTTGGGCCGAGGTCCGAGATGAGCTTTGAGCCAAAAAATAGATACTAACAAATAAGTCTTTTGTTGGTGTAGCCTAAATGTCTCATTAATAACCTTAGTGAGAAAACCTATTTGGGACAAAACCAACTAAGAAAAAAAGAGTGCATTCAGACTACACATCCATATGCTAATCTTCTTGAGTTCTCATTCAAAGTATCAAGACATATTGAAGAGCTTCATTCTTGATCAAATCTTTAGACTTACCGAGTTGGATTTATGTCAGGTGGGGTGAAACCCACCTCCAACATTGATACGACCAACCAAGTTGATAAATTTAGCCAAAAATAATTATTTGATGTATTTGAATTTTTTGTTTATTATATATATATGAATCAATATTATTTTCTCGTTTTATACTGCTTAATGTCATTATATATCATGTTTTTATATGAGAATAAATATTCATGATATAATAAACTGAAATAGTTCTATTTTCTATCACTTTTCAAAAAAAAAAGAAACAGTATAGTATGATTGTTTATTATGTTTCTCGTTAAATTCATGTGTTAACAATTCTCAAAATATTTAAAACTCTATTTATGTTTTCTAAAATGTTAGAACTGATATGTTTTAAAAAAACAAAAGTCAATGTGAAATGTTTGTTTCGATTGCCTAAATATAATATTAATAATGGTTTTCAATTTTCATAAAAGTTGTTTTTTTAATATCGTCATATGTGTGATATTATTTGGTAAATGTGATATCTGTGAAATCAGTTATCTAATATATTATTTTTATAAAAGTTATAATATTTTTATTTTATATCTTAAAATGTCTACATTATATGAAACTATATTTTTTAAATGAAATTAAAATCATTTGGTGTTTTTAACTAATTTTGATTGATAAAAATTAATTTTGATGCATAAAATAAAATTTTGCTAAAAACAAGAAAGTCTTGCCAATAACAAAGACACTATTGAGAATGGAAACCACAAAATTTTTTTCTCTTTATCCCAATATATAAGATTTTTAGCTAAAAACAAGAATTTGCTTTTGTTCAGAAAAATGAACATAAAAAACTACAATATTTTATTTTGGCGTTCCAATAATAATACCAATAAAGT
>OVBA01007053.1:0-15550 GCA_900406435.1 Lepidium aucheri
AATGCCGAGAAACAAGAATGGTCGGAAATTGTCATTTACTTCCCTAATATCTCGATTGTAGGTTTCTTGTCTCACTAGTTTAGCGGTGGTTATCAAATGTTCATCAGGCAAAGTAAAAAGAATTGATTCATCGATCATCAATCTTTGTCTCTTTGGCTGCATGGTTTCTTGACTTGGATTCTGTAAACAGGAAAAATGTTGATAGGAGAAATAGGACTGATGTAAATGTAGAATATTAAATAGATTTCTTTAAAAAAGAAATGAACAAAGTTGAGTTATCGAAAAAGTTTTATGAAACAGCGTGACTATAGAAAACATAATGATTATGAATTATTAATAAATTCTGACAACACATTTCATTAATGGTCATGTTTATCAATTAAACAAAACAACATGAAAAAACCAAAAGGTTTTTAAAAAATATGCAAATGAAAACAACTTTTAACATATAAAACATTTTCAGCTAATTAATAGTCTATGTAAGTATTGAAATTGATTAAACTAATTCTTTCAAAGATGGAGAAGAAAATAGGGATTAAAAGTTGTTTGATTCCATGGTGATAACCTATAAGAAAACGATATATGTGAAAGAGGAATTGTAGTTACAATTAGGTTAATGTTTGGTGTATAGAGGTTTTCGTATTTATATTGGTAACAAAAACTAGTTTTGTAAAATAAATAAAAATAGAAATATTGAGAATCTTAATTTTCTTATAATAGTTCAAAAGACAATATAACGTGATAATCAAATTTTTGTAAACTTATTTAATATATATCCATATATATTGACATGATTTCAATTGATTGGCTCTAAACTTAAACACTAACTTTAAATTTAGATTATTCGAATCAATTGGCGATTATATAGATCAATGTAATATAATTTAAAATTCAAAATACTCGTATTAGGATATTATAAGGTGGCTGACAGAATAAATATAATAATTGGTCATTATTAAATGAAATATATAATGGCATTCATTAACAAAACAATTATATGTAATTTGGTTTTGTTTTTAAATAAAATTCATATGTAAAATTTCAGATATTAAAATATTTAAACTATTTTATTTTATTTGTTTGGTTGCACTATTTTAACCTAATAAGTTTATGTTGATCAATTTAATATGAATGAGGAGAACAAACAATAGATTTCTACATTTGTTCTTATGGTTATATTGTCAATATATAATTTTAAAAATATAAAATTTCTAAAAATAATTCATATTATAACCACACAATTAATATAATCAAAAATAGTGTTGTAATGAATTCGTATTATATACACAATGATCATTTATAGTTTTATATGTATTACATAACATAAAATAATTTAATATTAAATGTACATACTTTAATAATAAATTGGAAATAATAGAAACCAATAATAAAAAATTAATTAAAGTAATAAAATATGTAAAAAGTAATAAAATAAATTTAAATCAGACTAAATAATTAAATATAGTTAGTAATGACGTGAATATTTATGTCTCTCCCGAAATAGATATTCTAATCTTAATTGTATTCAACTACATATTATATATTTATGATATTATTTAAGGAAAGAAAAATATTATATATGTACAAATTAGAAAGGTAGACATGTGAATTTCCAAAACTTTATTTGTACATATATTTAAAGCATTTCAATATTTTTTAATACTATAATTTGTAAATGAAATAATTTTGGATATCTATATTTATAAATATAATAAATATCTAGGAAATATAAAATAACATATAATATGTGTCGTTTGTATAGAATTGTAAAGATGAACTACTTATCATAAATATGATTATTTACATGATGTTTAAAAAATAAAGATAGAAGATTATTTACATTTGGTAATTTTTTTTTCATCTTACATTTGGTAGATTAAGGAAAAATAAGTTATAAAAAAACAATCAATTTAAACATAATTACCAAATAATTAATAATATGATGTACCTATCATTTTAATAGGTTTTCTTACAAAGAAACGTTTTTATATAGTGTACAAATATAAAAAAAAATGAACCAATATTTTATTGTAACCGTTCATAACATGCAAGAACATCTTATGCCTAGAAAAAACAAACCGTCAAAAGATTTTTATAATGCTTCTTCCTTAATCGACAATCTCAATAAGAAACAACACAGCACAAAACAAACTCTTTCTCCCGCATTCCCTGCTAAAATCCTGGTTATTATTTAGAAATCACCATTTCGAATCAAGTAATAACGCATCACTTTAATTTATATATGTAGAATGCATATTTATTTATAAACGTAGAGATTTTGTTATAATTTCTTATTGAAAGGCTATATTACTTTGGTAGATGAAAAGATATCGGGATTTAAATCCGAAGGAAAATCAGGTAAGTTTTGCTACACTGACTTCTCTTAAGACAAATAAGTTATCAACTTAGTATTAAGAAATTGAGAGAAAGAAATTTGGTAAAACTTGATACAAAGTTTACTCTTTTGTACATAGTTGTTAGCAAAAAAGTAATATAGTTTTTGAATATTTATATATTGTTTTACAGTATCATTTTCTTTATATTAATTTTAAGATGTATTTATTTTTTAATTATTTATATATAAATAATGATTAAAGAGAATTACATCTATGGATATACTTTTATTTAAACAGAAATAATTTATCACTAGGTACTTAAATAAGTCTAACTCTGTTTTTGTTTGCAGAAAAAAAAGATGTCCAAGTTACAAATCTCAAGGATATGCCTGTTGAAATTTTGACGAAAATCATTTCTAAATGTGGACTTGAAAGGATTGAAGAGATTCACTGTATTACTGATAGAGTTGTTTGTCCAGAATTTAGGGACATATGTAACAAAGATGAAGTTTCACGCAACATCTCTATCAGTAATGTTCCTTTTTATCTATTCCCAAATAGAAGAAATATATTCAATAACTTCCATAGGAGGTTATATGATTCTGGTAATATTGAAGCGATTTACCGATGTGGTATAAGAGACTATTTTGTGGATGGTAACCAAGAAAATGGTTTAGATAGTTTACTGAAAGCTAGTGATGCTGGAATTCAAGAGGCCAAACTGCTTTATGGATTCATTTTGATATGTATTGGTGGGATAGAAGAGATGAAGGTTACATGGTATTAAGATCGACGGTAATTGAAACATTAGACTATATAGGAAAACTTTTAGAAAATATCTTCCAAGGACCACCTACACTTCATTGGCAAGGAGAAAATCAGTTGAATCTTCTTGAACAATCATACGTTAGAGGAGAATGTGAATGCAATGGAGATTTTATTGAGGTTATCCCTTACATTGATGGTTTTGGTGAATAAAACAGAATCGATCAAGAAATTGAATGTGAAGTATGCATTTGGGACTATGTGTCTAAGTTTATATTTCCAAACAATTAGAAGGTGTTTATGTGGCTATTCAAGATTTGACTTATTAAGAATTATTTTAAGACTTATTTATTTATGTATTTGGTGGTTAAGAATTATGATACTTATTTATGTATTTGGTTTTTTAGATAATTATTATGTGCTTTGTTGATAAATCAAGTATTATTATGATTATTAATATACTTATAAATATGGTATTATTTAATATATATAAATGATTATAACTATTTATTAGGAATTTTTTGTTATTATTACATAATAATTTTTGTGTAGCTATGGAGTATTATATTATTACCAAAATATATTTGTTATGAATGAATATTTTAGTGGTCTCAAATAGAGATTAAATTATTCAGTCTACATAATACAATGATTTAAAAAACAATCAAGAACATAAAGCAATAGAAATATTTACATTCTATAAATTCTGGAAAACTTCTACGTAAACAACATTCATTGTTTTGCTTTGAGTGTTTCCATCCTAATCAAGTATTAAAACTTTCAATTCATTTTTAGATTTCACTCTAGAGAATTCTACATATAGTTGACCTTGAGAGAAAACCGCTCTTGGTAGAAACAAATCAACCTTGTTAAGAGTCTGACCTTGACTTTTATTGATTGTCATAGCAAAGGCAACCTATATAGGAAATTGTCTGCGACGCATTTTGAATGACAACTTTGTATCTGAATGACAGATGGTCATTCTAGTTATTAGTATCTTATCACCAACTTTGTCTCCATTAATTATACGAGCTTCAATGACTTGTTTAGCCATTTGAGTAACTTGCAGCCTTGTACCATTACATAGTCCAGCTTTTGCATCGATATTCCTCATTGGAACTCCTACTTTCAATTTGATAGAATGATTAGGTAAACCAGACAAATTAATATTATTAAGAAAATCTGTTGTAAAGATCATTGTATCAATAGAATAAGAATCAGTTGGACATAGGATATCTGCACTCAGATAAGTCTTCTCATCGCCTGTAAGAAAAAAAAGATTAATTTTATAAATATTGGTTTGTGATAGTTAAATTATTATCATTATATATGTTATAAAATTATAACCATGTTTAAATAACAAAAACGAATAATAAAAAATCAAAGTTTATTGTTAAAAATTACCTTATAGAAGTGAAAGCATGTGATCATTAATTAGATCAACATCCGAGTTTATGGGACATAATACAACCCTATCTTGGAAGAATATTGGATCATAGAGATGATCCTAAAAATTATCATATACTTCCGAACCAATAGAGATGACAGAATCAGATGTTCCTGTAATAAGTAATTCTTCGGAAATATTAATAATAACTTCATCTGAATTAGGTTCATTAAAACTACCATCACCAGTAGCAAGAATCCAATCAGAAAAACGTTGAATTTCTTCCAACTCGTCAACGCTTATATCAGAAGAAGATAATAGCCTCATATTCTTTTTCAACCTAAGAACTTTACAATCTTTCTAGAGATAAGATGAATTCAATGGTGCCATTACAGTATCGGCTCTACCACCACCAACAATGACATGTAAAACTTGTCTAAAATCACCACCAAATACAACAACTTTTCTGGCAAATGCTTTGTCTTCTATCTCAATAATATCACGCAAGCTTCTATCTAAAGACTCAAAGCAATGCTTGCTCATCATGGGAGCTTCATCCCATATAATAAGAGATGCTTATTTGATCAAGTTAGCTAAATCAGACCCTTTTCTCATAGAGCAAGTTGTAAACTCATCAGGGTTTATAGGGATACCAAATCTCGAATGTGTAGTCCTCCCACCAACTAACAGTAAAGAAGCAATTCCGCTAGAAGCAACATTGATAACAACTTTTCCTATACACCGTATAGCTGAAGATAAAACTTTCCATAGGAATGTTTTGCCGGTGCCTCCAAAACCATAAACAAAATAAACGCCTCCTTTATGGTTCAATACAGAATGTACAACGTTATCATAAATAATCTTTTGCTTGTGGGTCAACCGTTGGATATCTACATTGTGGTCTTCTTTGAGCTGAGCACAATTATAATTGAGCTCCTTAAACAAAAAATGATTTATTTGAGCCTGAGTATAAGAATCATCTAAGTGTGGCAATGATGGATACCTTGACAATGAACTACCATTAGACCTCAAAACAGAATCCAACTCGGCCAAAGTAAAATTCTGAATTTGATCTTCAGTTAGAATAAGATCTACACAAAAAAATGTAAAATTTAATAAAATTTTATTATTTAAAATATAAAATTAGTAATAAATATCCAATCAGTTTTATAATATAAAGTAAATTTCCACATTTGCTATTGAGTAACTTCCGTCTCTTGATAAGAATATCCGCTAACAATAATATCCAAGTAGCTTCCCAAACAATTTCTGGAGAGGTGATGCTATTACATAAAAGCATATGCACAAAAGCTTGGCGCAGAAAAGATGATGTTGCCCATTGACTTGCACTTTGAAGTGCTTCAATATATTCTGAATCATCATCTATTAATCCCCTAACAACAAATGCTTCTTTAAAAGTGTTGTACACTACACCATCTAGTGTTCTAATATCCTCATAGCATGTTGGACCTCTAACCTTGTTAAGTAGAATTCTCAAGAAAAATAATTACTTAAGCGAAGGTGAAACATAGTAAATTCTACCAACAACAGATTCTCGCAGTTTTCCTTTTGTTCCATGATTTGGCTTTTTTATTGTATATATACTTGGAAGGAAATTCAACATATGTAAGTTTTCTTGCTTCTGGGTCATGTTTATTTTGTTCCACCCAAGCAACAAACATAGACTGATCAATAGACTTTCGATTCAGAACACACTCGACTGAATCATCATCTTTCCAAACCAAAATTTGTTGATCCTTTTCGTGGAATGATAGCTTCTCAATAGGAATAGATCTATAGTGGATTGGAAAATGCCAAAATTCTCCAAGTTGCTTTGCAAGTAGATATATACCTATGTATATAATTTATGAATATATTTTAAGTAACTAATAACGAAGTTGAAAACATGTAACAAATATATGAAAAAAATTAAGTAATTATTGAGTTACTTGAAATCAAAATAAGACTTGATTTCATCCACATCTTCTTGGTCTACATCAATCTCAGGATCTTCAGATGGTGTCTCATTACTAACACCATTGTCATTAGATCTCCTTAGACCAAATGCTATTCTATCATGTCCCTGATGAATATACTTAAATAAGTACTTCACTGCAGATGACTGGTTACACCACTCTACATTGATATGAGCTATATAACGAACTGACAACAATCTATTATGAGGAACCACATACTTATTATCACACTTGAAATCATTCTTCACAACAAATCAATCATTATCACGACGCTTATAAATAGGATAACCATCTTCGTCAACTGTTGTAGATTCATTATATCGTATAGGATAAAACTTAGAGCATTTTCCTTCTTTCATACACGGAGAATTCATGTTAACAGAACCACATGGACCATGAATCATTATTTCTTTAACAACATCGAAATATTCTGGATCTTCAGCTCTATCCAGAATCTCAGCACTAATTATCTTGTCAATGTCTTCAGCATTCAAGTACTTGTTGTTTTGATGCATAAAGAACAAAATATGTGCATGAGGAAGTCCTCTTTTCTAGAATTCTATAGTATACATGGCTGAAAATATAAATATAAGAAGTTAATGTTGCAAAATAAAAAATTATCATATAATTACTATTTTTAACATAAAAAACAACTATTAAAAATATAATGTAAAAAATTACAAAATTATATATAATGTTTTGTATCTAATAAAATGATTGTAAAAAGTACTTGCAGCAGTTTTGCCAAATACACCATTATCACTGGTCAAATCATTAAACAGGTTATCTAGCTTCATTTTAAATAATCTACAGATAATATCAGGTCTATCCTCCGGACGTAAACCTCTCTCTTGAAGAAATTTTGTTATTTATGGCCATTTAGGGTTGCATGTAAATGTGATAAAAAGATCAGGGAATCCGAGATACTTACATATAGCCATTCCATCCATGTAATTTTGTCTTATGAATCTTTCAACATCAGTGAAAGAAGATGGAATGAGAATCCTAGAACCGTGATCAACCATCTCAATATCTCTGTGATTAGTTGCCTCTCTAACACTTGCATAAGTTCCAGAATAAAGCTTTGTTTGATTTTTCTTCAAAAACCGCATGTTGTTAGACTCGATAGCTGTATAACCATCA
Source organism: Lepidium aucheri (assembly GCA_900406435.1). Taxonomy (NCBI): domain Eukaryota; kingdom Viridiplantae; phylum Streptophyta; class Magnoliopsida; order Brassicales; family Brassicaceae; genus Lepidium; species Lepidium aucheri. The sequence goes on from OVBA01007053.1 coordinate 7,608, forward strand.
ACCACGAACTACTGAAATAAACTTCTAGAACTAAGAAGAATTTTTGACACATTATCCCTTTCTTAAATACGATATGCGAACCATTGTCTCAAGGTTATATTCATTTTTTTCGTACCAAGCCTATCTGAAAAAGTGTTCTCAATATCTAATCTCCAGCCATCTTCTCCTCTAGGAAATATAACAGGATATTGTAAAGGCATATAATAAGCATTTAGCTCACTTATTCTTTTCAGCTTACCGGATTTCTGCTCTAACACAATATATCTTTTATCCATGCCAAGAACAAAATCACCAACAACCAAAGCAGCAACTTCGGAAGAAGTAGGATTATTGTATAAACGTCCATCTTTATCATGTGCGATAAGAAAAACAAAATGTAATGTCTCAGTATCTTCTTCTCTAAACCTTTCTTTGTATGTGTTGAGCATTTTGACGTAAGGGTTTACTGCCTTTAACATTTTACTAAGCATCTCAACAATATCCATTCTCAAGCTATTAAGAGATTCATGAATGTTGTTGTCTCTGTTAGAACTTAAAGAAATACCAATTATTAAAATCATATGATAGATTTCTAAAGTATTTAATAATTGTAGTTTAGTAACTTTTAACACAAAAAATAATTACCAGTACGCTCTAAGTCTATTCATGACTTCATTAGAAGTATCATGAATATAAAGCTGCAAGAATTTTGGATCACCATTCTCTAGAATCATACTTCTCATAAGATGGTAATTCTCACCATGAATTCTGTAAATTTTTGGACCACGTCCTACTTTAATTGAATGGTCAATCTTGCCACCAAGAGATGTAAAAGAAAACATCATGTTGTATGCTCTTATGTTTTCTCAGAAGTTCTGACTTCTTTCATCATTGCCTGTGATAAGATCAATTAACTCTTGTGGAGCAAATTCTAATAGTGGCAATTTGACTTTTCCATGCATACAACAATCTTTAAATGACAATTTCCTAGAGTTTTTCTTCTTATGCAATCTCTCCCCATACCAATGAGCAGCACCACAATGTACACATTTGTAGATGGGATCCCCTTCGTCTATATATACTGTTTGTTTCGTAAATACTGATATAAGAATATTACATATTAAAGAAACATAATACATTTGAATTATAAAAAGGATATATATATATATATATATATACCTTTTAATGAATTAGAACTATGTTGAATATCCTCCATTGTTGTATGAGCATTAGGGTTAGCATTACAAATACTTGTAGATTGTAAATTACTACCAATATTAGTAGTAGAACTAACTATTTCTTCATGGTCACTATTAGAAAAATATACTCCAGGTATATCATCTTCAGATTCTCCCTTAGTGATACACTCGATATTTGAATCTGCAAAATAATATAAGTAGATTAAAAATTAAATAATATTTTGATAAAATATGTAACTGGAAAATACATATTTTTACACAATAGATGTCTATTAGATAATTGTACACACCTTCGAAATTACTTGAATAACATTCTAGAGCAATGTTATGGCTCTCATGAACGTTATTCGACATGTAACTTGTTCTTGGAAACACTATAGTATCGACATCAATTAGATAATAATATTATAAAATTGTATACAAACTAAATAGTTACAATAAAGTTATACCAGTGACTTTATTATTGATCTTTTGAACAGATGAAGCGGCATTATTTGTAACATAATTTGAAGGTTGAGAAAGCTGGGTTTGTAAGTTATGTTGTTTACTAAACAATTTAGAAATTGAATCAGCATATAATCTATCTCGTTTGGTAGATTTTTTTTATCTATTTACGATTTAATTAATAAATAAATATGTAAAAAATATATTGTTTAATATAAAGCAAATAACAATTGTTTTATTAAAAAAATTCAAATACATAAGTGAAAGATAATAAAAATTGAATACTTCTGAATTTTGAAAAATAGTACTACCAGATGGATTAATGTGTGATGAACCAATATTTGTAATATCTCCCAAAATAGATGTGTTGCGATTTGATGATGCAGTGGTTGTTTGATGAGAATTAGCTGTATTTGGTAAATAAAAAATCCAATAATGAACAATAGTATTAATAATTAATTTAAAGGCAAGAATTTAGCGTAATAAAGATATATACAATTTTCTGAATTGTAGGTCTTCTGTTTCTTAGAAGTTTTTGAAGTGACCACAGATGATTCATAGTTTGGAGGCTTCAATTTTTCATATCTATAGACTACAAACTCATGGACTTAAAATTAGTAAAACAATTTGCAAAAATTAAATAGAATAAGATTTTATAGAATATTTTATTGATAACTGGTGATTAAAATACATATGATAACTAATACCTAGAATATACAGATATGAAAACAATTAATATGTAACAGACTGAAATCTGATAAACTTAGAAAAGGATGATGAAGATTGATAAGTTGTAAATAATAAAGAAAAAATTTAAGGTTTACTCATTCTGGTACTATATAAATACTGGTTGTTACGGTTTAAACCGTGATTATCGAAAAATTAAATTCCTAAAACTATTTATGTATAATATCATGCTTAATAATTTAGGAAAATAAATATTTACTCAACAAAATTTTTAAATTTGATTGATATTGTTTCCAAACTAATAAGTTTCATTTGATTTAATAGATTTAATCATGTTTATTAAGTATGCAAGGTTATGTATCTGAGGGAATCGTGAATCATTATACAGAACAGCTGTTAAGAACTATTTTATTGAAGGTCTTATAGAAGAAGGATTAAGTATGCAATGTAAAGCTAGTGTTATTATTCCTCAACAAATACATAGACAACCAAACCAATAACAACACTTTTATTATATTAAATAACCACAAAATAAATATAATATAATAAAATAAGCTTGAGTCTTCAAAGTCTTCGATCATGGAATCTTAACAATTGACTGAAAGAATTTGTTTGATTTTGTAAGTAGCACTTTATCACCAATTCTTTCTACATAAATAATTGTAGCTTCAATTGATGTTATGGTCATTTTTATAATGTGAAGCAATGTTCCATATACCAAATCTGTTTAGAATCGATGTCTCTGATCAGCAAAATATCAAAGCAAGTTGGATGAAAACTAATTCTTTTCGAAGATGGAGAAGAAGACAAAGATTGAAAGCTGTTTTGTTCCATGGTGATAAATAAACTATAAGAAGAAGATAAATGTGAAAGATGAAGTGCTGATTCGATTAGGCTAATGTTTGGTGTATTGATTTTTTAATATTTATATTGGTAACCAAAATTTTTTTTGTATAATTGTAAAAAAAATGTTGATAATCTTTATTTTCTTATAATAGATCAAAAGAATTTATAACGTGATAATCAAATTCGTGTAAACTTATTTAATATATATTCATATATGTTGACATGCATTCAACTGATTGGCTCTCTACTAAAATTCAAAATTAAATCCAGAATATTCGAATCAAATTACAGATTATGTAGATCAATCTAATATAATTTAAAATTCAAAATGCTATTATTAGGATATTCTATGGTTGTTAAAGGAATACATATAATAATTGATCATTATTTAATAAAATATCTAATTGCACTCATTGTTATCTATAATAGAATTCATTGTAATCTATAACTTTTCTAAACATATCGAACTATAATAATTAAATAAAATCTCTAACGGTATTCATTATTATTTTTTTCAAAAAAAAAGAAGAAGTACTAACAATATTACAAATTTAATATAGATATAATAGATTAGAACAGTTTTATCAATATTTAAATTTTTAAAACTTAAATATTTAATTCATTTAGTAAATTTGTAAGATATTTTGAATATAAAAAATTTAAATTTTTATATAAAATCAAAGAAGATAATATATGTTATATATTTTAATTATCAAAAGATTACAAATATACAATATATTTAAAATTTGTTAATTGTGAAATAGCAAATAAATAAATGAATAAATGAGAATATTACCAAACAAAAATATGGTTTATGAAGTAAACTTAAAAATTGAAATCAATCCAAAACAAAAAGAAATGAAATAACAATCCAAAAACTTCAAAAGTTGTAGTGTAGTAAGAATAACATCTAAAAAGAGACATTTAAAGTTTCTCCATCTTGATTTTTTTGAATGAATTGAGTTTTGATGTAGAAGTGTTGTCATGTGAAACATCATTGCAAGTTGGAGAATCATCATTTCTTTTCGAAAGAGGTATTGATGATTGATAATTCATTGAATCATCTTCGTATTCACCATTAGTTTACATTGATTGATCCTAGGAAAAGTTATTATAAATAAACAAATTAAAGTTTGTTATAATTTGATATATAATACAAAACTATTAATCCATCTTTTTTTTACCTGACATGAATATGTGTCATTGTATTCCTTGATCAATTCAAGTTTAGTAACCAATTGACTAACTCAATAAATTTGATCACCACTTCTTTCCAAATGCTTTTTCTCAACACCAACAATAAATAGAAATGACTTCCTGTAAGATTCTTTAAAGCCAATAGAATATTTTCCGGATCGTCAATCTACATAAATATAATTTTTAAATTTTTATATCGAAAATAAGAAAATAAATACAATAAATGTAAACAACTATTGATTTTTTAATAATAAGTAACCACAAAAATAGTTTGAGCAAGTTCAGAAGCTGATTAATTGAGAATTTGCATTGCAATCCAATCAAACATAAGGAACTTTGTCTCACCAGTGGTGTCACCAACATTGAAATGAATGTAATATCTTCATTGAAAATAGGTAGGAGTTAACAATTAATATATTTATACTTATAATTACGAAAATAAAAATAATAAGATCATAGATTACTTACTTAGGAACCACATTAGTAACGTTTTTATCACATTTGGAACAATTCCACAATTGAGATAGCATTGGTTCTTCGTCAACTCTTTCACCATCAGATATAAGCTCTATTGGCAAAATCTTCTTGTTGCAAACTTTACAACTTAAGTAACACCATCCACAGTCAGTATCAATGGATAAAATATTAACCATTGATACAAACATTCCAACATATATAAATTTAATATTGTAAAGATTATTAAAAAAATTAAACAACTAATTTATGGAATGTAGAAAATTGACATGTTAACAAACATAAATACTTACATATGATGTATCCAAAAGCTCTTGAATAGTTTTTCTTAGATATTTCTTGAAAAATTCTTCTCTAACACACAATGCATTTGATGCACTTGTTTGATTATAATCAACTCTTGAGAGTGTTAAATCATCATTTGATAAACTATAATATTATTCCATACAATGCTTAGTAAATAAAATAATAATGAAAAATAATAGCCAATAAAATGCCTTGTAACGTAATAGCCAATAAATTGATAAATTATAACAAACTTACCTTGGTTGCAATGTAAATACTTCTTCAAGGTCATCATTGTTTATCCAAAGTTGAGTGCACTCAAAAGCATTCGAGATACTCTTTTTCTGAAATATGGAAATTTATTTGACCTAAGAAAATAATTATATAATGAACTATAAAATAGTGATATTTATATTACCTTTGAAGATCTTGATTTTTCAAAACTCCATAACAATGACGACAATTTGTCCAATAAGACTTTGAGTTAGTTCTTCTACTTGCTCAGCGTACTTACCCCATATAACACAACTCAGTCGAACATCACTATAAAAGAATACAATATAGTTTTAAAATTGATATGAATAATAAAATCAATAATATAATTAATAATAAGAATTAAATGACTTACTTGGAATCTCGGATTTCAATATTCATTTTCTTGGTTTCCTTTCATTAACATTGACAAACTCAATGTTTCCAACATCTATAAGTTGACCAACAATATCTACGGAAATAAAATATACTACATAATATTAAGTTAAGTTAAATCAATGAATCAAGTTGAAATATAAAAATTATTACCAATCAAAAAATTGTTGTTAAGTTTACCGATATGCAAATCTGCAAAACTCGCAGGGACAATACCAAACAATCCCTCAGGAAGAGGGTCAGTTGATTTCACATATGTAGTAATAATAATACCAAAATTATTTATAATGTATGGTTCGATATGAACCATTTGTCGGGCCAACAACAAAATTTGTAATATTTTTGGTATCACCTTGTTTAAGAAGATAAGAATATTTCTTAAGCAAATGTTGTTTGATATTATAACAGATAGTAACACCCTGAAAATGCATAACAAATAAAATACAATGAAATATAATAAAAGTTTAATAGTTGACAAAAAAATATACATTTTAATTTTTCTATTCACCTTGGCATCATATAAAACCATCACAATTGTTTGGCCGAACTCGGAGGTATATGTCTTCCATAGTCTAATAATTTTGACCTTGATCTTCCATTTTTGCGAAACTGATTTCAAAAAACGAACATCAGTGAAATACATATTTTTAACAATAAAAGAGAGTAGAGAAAAAAATGATGAGAAAAAACACTACCAATAGACATGTATTTATACTGTTTTTGGATTAGGGTTTTCGATAATTGTTGTATTATTATATTCTAATTATTAAGGATGAGAAATTAATGGAAAACGTGTATACTGTGATATTCAAAATTATGTAAGCTTAAATAAATTTTGTCAACTGATTGGTTTGATAATAAAAATTGAAATTAAATCCCTAATATTCGAATCAAATTAGTGGTTTTATGCACTAATTTAAGGTAATTTCAAATTCAAAATGCAAAAATTAGGATATTCTATGGTGGTTTAAGGAAAAATATCATGATTGATCGTTATAATAAGAATTTTGTTAAGGATTTTCCTAATCAATATAATAAACTATAAGTTTTTGGATGAATTATATAACAAATATAGGGAAGATTCAACATAAATCCACACTAAATATAGGATGCGATGTAGAAGATTACTACTAAGGTTATTACAACACTAACATTTCCAAAAATTTCGAACTATAGTAATTAAATAAAATTTCTAATAGCGTTTTAAGTAAATATGGTTGACTAGGAGGAGATTCATTGAAAATGCTTCCTTTTATTATATAGTAGATTATTCCCATCAACTAATTATTGATTCTCTCAATTTGCAATCACAATCCAAAATCTATCTTGCTTTCTTACAATCTATACCAACCTATATTTAAAATTTACGTACTTTCTTGTAGAGAACATCCATATATAATGATTGTGTATATCGGATTCTAAAAGTAAAAAACCACAAGACTCTTTACCATGTTCCGGTTCAAAGCTCTATTACCATATTGTACCAATCCCAACTCGTAACAAGATCCACACACACACAAAAAAAAGAGCGATGATGCTACTGCACTAAAGTAGTTTAACACAAAGAAAAAAAAACTTAATGAGCCTTGTGAAAACGTATTCTTTGCACATAGACAGGCCCATCGTAATCTTTATATATATATATTTGAGCTGGAGCCCTAGGGTTAATAGAACCTAGCAACAACCTTTAGCCTCTGTTTCTTCTTTCTCGTTCTCTGTTCTGTTTCAACTTTCCTCTCTCAGTTTCTGAACAATTTCTTAATATCAAGAGTGTTTTGAAAGATTGGGAATCTTTATCTCGATAAAAAATTTAAGATAATTTTTTTTTGGGTCACAAATCGATCGAGAATCTTCTGTTCTTCTTTTATCTCTGTCAGGGTAGATTTTGTCAGATGGGAAGAGAATATCTGATACAGCTAATCATTCAGAGGCTTTAAAATCGGGTAATTTGCTTTTAAAACATTGTGTTTATAGGTTTACTATATATAGAATTAATTATTTTTTTTATGTTAAAATAGTCATGAAGGGAGACAGAGAAGCGATAGACCTCGATATACTAATAGAGATATTAAAGAAACTCCCTGTGAAGTGTCTTGTAAGGTTCCAATGTGTTTCTAAGCAGTGGTCAACCTTAATCGGCCATCGAAAAGATTTCATAGACTTGATCGTGGCTCGGCCTTTGGC
>OVBA01007054.1:0-15548 GCA_900406435.1 Lepidium aucheri
TTATCATAAATTATTTTAATTTATTTCAATTTATTATACTTTTTATTTATTATTGTTTATTTTATGTATTTATTTTATATACTTATTTTATTTTATTCTATTTTATGTAATTTATTTCATTTTATCTTCAATTTAAAATAATTTATTTTNATAATTTATTTTAATTTATTTTCAATTTATTTTCAATTTAGTATAATTTATTATAATTTATTATAATTTATTATAATTTACTCTAATTTATTTTAATTTATTTTAAATTATTTCAATTTATTTTAATTTAAAATAATTTATTTTGATTTATTATAATTTATTACAATTTATTATAATTTATTTTAATTTGTTTTGATTTTATTTTAATAAAATTTATTTGACCGTACACGTGTCACGTGTTCAGCCATACCATACACGTGTCATGTTAACGGTTGACTAACAGAGTTAACGGTCAACATTGATTTTGGCCGAAAAATAATAGTTCGTGTATGAAATTTACAATTTTTATTAATAAACTTAGGTTTAAATCTAGCACACAAGTTCGTGTATGAATTGACACGACGTCAAAAGCTTATGTAGGTTTCAGTCTTTTCTGCCATAGCTGGTTTCTCCATTCCAGTCGGCATTTGTAGCAGATAGACAGATTGTGGATAACATACTCATTGCGCACGAAGTTGTTCATGCCTTGACCTCTTATTAGACCAATCCTAAGGAATTTTTGGCAGTAAAATCTGGCATGTCGAAAGTGTATGATAGGATTGAATGGTCTTTTTTGAGAACGCTACTGCTTGTGCTTGGTTTCCAAATCCCTTGGGTGGAGAACATCATGTACTGTGTATCTTCAGTGTCTTATTCTGTTTTGATTAACGAGTTGTTTGTATATATTAGACCAAAGAAAGGCTTGAGGCAGAGAGATCCACTTTCGCCCTTTTTCTTTGTGTTATGCACTGAGGTGCTGTCTTACCTCATCTCAAAAGCTGAACAATGCGGCAGCATTCAGGGCATAAGCTTATGTCCTCAGGGTCCAGCAATAAGTCACTTACTCTTTGCTGATGACAGCTTATTCATCATGAAAGTAACAGAGGAGCAAGTTAGAAATTTTGCTGACATAATGAACACATATGGTACAATATCGGGTCAAAGAGTGAACTTAACCAAATTTGCTATCACATTTGGAAAAAAGGTTAGTGCATCCATTCAAAGCAAGATACAACAACAAATAGGGATCCATGAAACATGAGGGTTAACATCATATTTGGGTATGCCAGAGTGTTTCTCGGGCTCAAAAGTGAATCTGTTAGCATACATACAAGACAAAATGAAGGATAAGATGTATGGATTGTTTGCAAGGACGCTATCTTTAGGGGGTAAGGAAATCATGCTAAAATCAGTGGTAATAGCTTTACCAATTTATGCAATGTTCAGCTCAAACTCCCCAAAACTACCTGCAAACAACTGACCGTCTCTATGAGTGAATTTTGATGGAACACATCAGAAAATGAGAGGAAAATCCACTGGAAAAGCTCGGAGAAAATGTGTCTTCCAAAATGTCAAGGAAGGTTAGGCTTTAAAGACATTGAGTGTTTTACTCTTTTGGCTAAGCAATGCTGATGAATAATTTAAAATCCTAATAGCTTAATGTCAAGATTTCTCAAGTTTAAATACTTTAAGAATGCTGATTTCTTGAATGCTGAGATTGGTAGAAAGACTTCCTATGGATGGAAGAGCCTTTTGTTTGGAAGATAGTTCTTGGCTCAAGGCATCAACCTAATGGTAGGAGATGGGAAAACCATTAAAGTCTGGCAAGATCATTGGATTGGGGCTGTGAAAATGAGATCTCCACATCATCTTCAACCAATGTATGATTAGGCTATAAGGGTTTGTGAACTCTTTTGTCCTCGTACCAGGAGATGGAATGAGGAAACGCTCAAACTACACTTCTTCCATACAGACATCGAGCTCATTAAAAAAACTTAAACCAGTACCGAATGGTGATGTCCTGGCAACATTCAAAAACAAGAGCATATTCAGTTTAATCAGGATACTGACTTGCGTTCAACAGAAGTAAAGTAAATATCATCCAACAGGAAACAACTCTCCCATCAACCAACACCTTAAAGAAAGATTTATGGGAGGTGCAAACTGCTCCAAAGATCAGACACTTCATGTGGAGAGCTATATCTGGTCTCTTACCAATAACAGAGAATCTCAAAACTAAAAGGATACCATTGGAAAATATTTGTCAGCTGTGTGGTCTTACATGTGAATCAGCAGAACATACACTCTTCTCCTGTACATTTGCAAGACAGGCATGGACTTTATTGGGCGTACGACAAACAGGCCTCAAGGTTCCTATCTAGATCACTAAACCGAGCAGCAATTTGGCCAAAACGGTTAGACAGTTGTTCACGAAGAACCTTGAAGACCCTCATGTTCTCAACAGTTAAAGCCTGACGGAGTCGAGAATCAAAGTTCTCCCTCATAGAGTCCATCTTGGCTTGCAACTTTAGAACCTCATCACCGGCCTTCTCGGCAGACTTGAAGGCGGCACTTTGATGAGAGTCAGCACAATCAAGCGACTCTGACAGAGCCACATTTTGAGCTACCAACTTGAGGACATTTTCACGCTCTAGCCTCAACTCGTCCATGACATGAATGAGTTTCTCCTCGGCAGCGGAGAGTTCAACCGAAGTTCTACCACTCAAACAATAATCCCCAGCAACTCGGGTGGACAAGTTCCTCTGGGCACCGCTTTCCGGGTTGGCAATGGACTTCTCCAGTTCCAACATGATGCTGTTCAGGCAAGTGATAAACTGTAAAGACATCGGTAAAAAACAGTTAGAAGTCAGAAGCAAATTAATAACATGAAGCGACAGTTATAAATTAACACGTACCCAAAAGAGCAAATAGGAAGCCTCTTCGTACTCCTCACGGTTCTTCATCTGATCCGAGGAGGAGAGGCGCTCCAATGAGGTCCTAATCTGGCTCATTAAGTCTGCACATTCTGACCGGAAGTCCAGAATCAAACGAGGACTACTGTGGTTATGGGTAAAACGGAGGTCGGGGGTACCCCTACCCCTTCCATGAGAAGTACCTGCAGAACCACTCCTACCATCTCCTCTGGGAGAACCAACCCTCAAGGGTGGATCAGCCCTCGCCTTTTTTGCAGGTCACAAATCTCTGAGACTAGACCCGGAAAGGACTTCTACAATGTCTTAAGATAGAGTAATTGAGGGCCTAGAAAACCTAGAAGGCCCTCTCCAAAATCGAACGTTGAAACCTTCAAGCACGGAGTTCACACCGGCTTCAACACTTGGAAGTTGAAAATCATCATGACCCATTTTCTCAGTAAGAAGAATTAAAGGAAAAGTTACAGAAATTGAAAAGCTTCAAAGTCGGAAGTAAAAACTTCAAAGTCGGAAGTTGCTAAGAGAGATTGCAAAGATGAAAGGTGAATGGTAAAAGAAGAAGAAGCACGTTATTTATAGAGAATTACTGGAAGCCAAAACGACGCCAAGCGGTAATTATAACTGAGTGGGGGGCAATCAAAATGATGTCACGTAGTAATAATAATGATTTGCATAAAACCGAGACGACTGTTCGATTAGCCCACTCATGAACTCACACGTGGACCAAAGATTCTGGAAGTTAAAAAACCTTCCGACTCGGAAATTCGGCACCAGAATTTTCTGAGCCTAGGGGAGACAATTTCTAGAGGTGGATTCGAAATACAAAAAGAACGGGTCGAATACAAAAGAACAACCAGGTTGCAAGCTCTAAGTCTTCAACTCGGATAATATATTCGACTCGACAAAAGTCTTGTCTCGGAAGGTTCTACGAACCTGAAGAGAAGTCGGATGACATGTCAGCAAAAAAAAGAAATAGAAATTTTCGTGTTTCGACATGAAAAATTTCCACAAATCTAGCACGAATCTTAACAGATTCAGTCTTATCAAAATAATTGTAAATCTTCCTTTATTTTCTGCACATATAATTGCCTAGATAAACTATAAATAGAGGCACAATCCCTTAAAAAGGAATCCGCTTTTTGGCATACTCGATTCTAATAAGAACATCAAGTCGGTAATCATCTCTGCTTGTCTCTAGTTAACCTCTCTTGCTCCAACTCAACTCACAAGTGTCCTTACCCATTCTCTCCCACTCTTTTAAATCAAGAACCTTGATTCTTAATACTACTTGTGCTAGAACCGATTCCAACAATATATATCTTCTAAATATAACTAAATATATATGTACTATCTAACATAATTCCTAAAACAAATGTTGACCTATCAAGAGTATATAACATATATGGTATCTTTTTTGTCAACTTTAATAATTGGATCAATAAGGTCTGATTCATAGCTAAATTGCTCTAAAGCCCACATCTTAAATTTTTTTTCTTCCACTTGTATTGGAGAAAATTTAAATTTTGTTGCCTTGAGAATTTGTAAAGTGACTACTACCACTAGGTCACTTGTCATCGACACATATATGATATCTATGTATATAGCTTTTCCATTATTTTTTCTTTTTTGATTCAAAATACTTTATATTAATAAAATATCAAAAGTTATTTATTATTCCTATCAATACAAAAAAGAAATAAAAACTAGCTTTGATGTCAGAATATGAATGTCTTTTTTTGATAACACTAGGTGTCCTAATCACTTGGGGTTTAATAGGAAAATTCTCAGTCCCGCTCTGCATCGTGTCCATACTAGCTGCAACACCCCCTTTGAAGCCCACATGTAGTGTATAGTCGTTGTCCTATTGTGCTATTGGTAGTGTATGACTGCTGTCTGTTGAGGCACTGACATCCCAGAAGAGCTGCATCCCTCATGTAAAATCTGCAGTAGCCGGGATTCAAACCTAGGTGACGAAAGTCATAGCTATGAGCCCTTTATCACCAGAGCTAGAAGCCTCGGTTGAAGATGAATGTCTTGACAGATTCCATATATTTCTTTTGGTACTTCTCTTCTGATAATCGCTTGAACCAAGATATCGGAGTCAGATTGCATTTTGATGTAGTCTAGATTTCGGATTACAGCTTCCTCCAAGGCCATTTTCATGGCGAGGGTTTCTGCCATTAAAGGCGAAGTGATGTGGTGAGCTTGAGCTATCTTTTGTGTTCCCTTGCCCAGTCGACAAAGATACTAGCTAGACATGCTTTTTCTTTCTCCTTATTCCATGCTGCATATGTAGAAATAGTCACTCTTACTAGAAAATTGCAAGATTGGTGATGCATCTGAGCAGGTCTTGTTGATTTTGGTCCCGATTTTTTGGTTTCGTCCCATTCTTTCGCACTTGATACTGCCTTTGAGAAGATTTCTTCTTGGGTGCTTGAAGATGAAGTGAAACAAGCTTTATTATTGATTGTCTACATTGACCAATGAATCCAAGGTATAAACGTTGTTGACCTTAGGCCAATTGGTGGAAGAATAGTCAATTTTTCCCTAGTTTGATTAGCTCTTGGAGATTTTGGATCTGATCTGGTTTAACTGAGTATTTAAGTGTGCTTCTTGCTAGAGTTCTTGTGCAAACTCACAATGTAGAAATAGGTGATATGCAGATTCTAACTGGTTGCATCATCTGCAGGTTTTGTCCTCCATGATTCTTCTTGCTTGTGAGCTCTCTCTTGTCGGCAATGCATTATTGAGCAACTTCGAGATGAAAGTTTTGACTTTTGGGGAGTATTTGGGACTCCAAACTTCCTTGGTCCATTCAGGGGGGGGATTGTTTCTGACTCAATTTCTGCTGAAGCCTTCTCCATTCTTTTGGTATGGTATCCATATTTAGCAGATCAATTTAGAATGGGTAACTAGTAGTATATGTCTTCTGCTCCATATTCCTAGATAGAATAATTCTTTCACCAACATGTTCACTTAGTTTTCTTTTGTAGCCACAAATATACTAGTTGGATTTCGCATTGAAAGCCATGGATCCTTCCAAATATGATTAGATTCACCATCTCCGATTATACGTCTAATGTTTCTCTTTAATATTCTTTCGCGATGAAGATCTCTCTCCAGCCGTGGGATGCATTTTGAGGCATGTGGCTGTCTAGGAAGGAGAAGTGGGGAGAATACTTTCAAGTCATTACTCTTGCCAATAGATAATTAGGTTGGTGAGGATCTTCAAGCTCAATTTGGCAAATAGAGCATCATTGAAGCTTTCCATTTCCCTGAATCCTAGTTCTCATGTTTGCTTACTTTTGCTCATTTTCTTCCATGAGATCTAACTCATTCTCCTATGCTCTGGTTTAGAGTCCCACTAGAATTTGATAAATAACAATTGGATTTTCTTACACATGTTGAATGGGGTTTTGAAGTGCGAGAGAGTATAGGTCATGATGAACAAGATGAGAGACTACAACATAATGGATTTTTTTTTTGTCAACATTGGGCCACAACTAGCCGGCCCAGTAGCCAAGTTTCTGCATAATGCAGACGGTGGAACTCAATCCCGAGACATACAAGTGCGCCTGCCTATAACAAACTTACTAATTGCCACTAAGCTAAAGGCTACTTGCCAGCATAATGGATTTTAATATTTTAAGTACTATAAATTCTTATAATCAAATATATATATAAATCAAGACATGAGAATATTTTATAGATTTTAAAATAAAGAAAATTTTTAAATTCATATGAAAAACAAAAATAATTTGATCATGTACATAATTTGTATTAACCTAATAAGACTTAAAATAAAATTCAAATAACATCTAAAAAACATTATATCACAATATGTTAACTTGTTATTTTTAACCATCGTCGCTCTCTCTCTGTTACTGTAGAGCGAGTCCAAACCGCCGTGATTCAAGCTTGAGATAGGTGACTCGGGAGGCTCCCTCAGATCCGACGTGTCGTCACCTCTCTCCACCGTTCCCTTACTTTTGATTTCCGTTTTAGTCCTACCGGAATGAAGTTTGTGTTTCCAGATCTGGCCGTGAAGAGATGCGTCTTGGCCGAGTTTGTCGATCTTTGCTCCATCGAAGCTGGGGAATCTTTGCGGGTAGTTTTGTCTTCTCGTCGGAGATGCTTTTGCGGAGAAGCTTGGTCTAGTAGAAGATGCTTGGGTTTCCTAGATGCTTTGCTGGGAGTTCTTGAAGTGTCACCGTGAGTCCTTTCCATCTCTGCCGTGTGGTTCTCTGAGTTTTGGCATGGTTCCTTTGTGTTCCGTAGCCGACCTTTGTCTCCACCGGTTCTCTCTTCCTTATGTTTTGATTTGGTTTTTCATTCTTCTTTTGCCTAGTTTATTATCCTTTTCGTTTAAATTAGGCTTTCTGGTTTATGTTTAAATTAGTGTGTTTGCTTTGAAGATTAAGTTCTAGTTTTGATTTTAGTTAAGTCCAGGTTTAGGTTTTGTTATAAGCTGCCCTAGGTTGATCGTGTTTTATTCCTCTTCGGTTTCGATTGGTAGCTGTGCTCTTTGGGGTTCGGTTTCTCCGGTTAGAGGTTAGGTATGTTCCTTGTCTGTACTTTCAAGACCTGATCGAGGTCTGGTCTCTCGTGGAGCTCTACAGTTGTGTCATTCAGTCGACTTAGATTCTCATCTTCGCCATTGCCGGTGTTTTTGTCTGCCATTAAGTTTGTTTTCGGTCTCGCCTCCAGATAGGCTTCTTTCCGTAACTTCGTGCAGTCAAGACCGGTATAGCAGCTCCTTCTTTAAAGAGAGGTACAACTATTCATCATAGGAGGCTCCATCAACAACTCGATCTTCGTTTAGTTTCTGGTGGTTTTAACTTTCAGATTTGGGATAGTGAATTAGCGAATCCTTTATCCCTTGGATCCTTTCTAAGTCTTTCTTGGGGTTGGTTCTTTCAATATAAGAATAGCTTCCCTAGTGTGGGCTTCAACTTTCCTCTTTTGGACTTAGTTTTCTGGAGATATATTTGTTTTTCGCCGGCTTATATATTCTTCAATCGTATCCTAACACTGTATTCTCTTTTGTTTAATATTATATGATCTTCCAGTGAAAAAAAACAATATATCACAATATAAACACACGTTTAAAATTTTAAATGACCAAAAGTAAAACATATACACGTAATGTTTCAAAACCTAAATAATAACATGTAAAAAAATATTTTGTCCACAACATGAATCATCATATATTATAGAATATATAATATATTGTAAATTAATTTTAATGTGTTAATTATAAATAACATTAATATAAATTTATATAGATAAATAAAAATAACTACAAATATATATCTACTTTTGTAAAACTATCTTGATCATAGCACCAGACATTATCTAGTTTTCATATTTTTTCTCTTTTTGAAATATTTTTTAATAAATGATTACACATATATCAAAATTTAATATTTAACTATAAATTGAATAAAATTTCTCGAGGGTCGAGATGATCCGACTAATTAATCTTGTATCAGAAATTTGATCTCTTTCCACTACATATGGTAATTTATAATGTAACTTTAGAGTAGAATATTTAAGCTATGTACCAGAACTTATCGATCTAGTTGTTGACAAAAATCTATAAATACATAATTTCTTTTTGTTGTAGACACTTTTCCAGAACTCTAAACCGATGTGATTTAATAACTTCAATTTTTTTAATCAACTTTTTTTTTAAGTTTACAATATAATATAATTACAAATGATTTTGATCAAGTGGTGAAGTTCACTTTGTTATAGTTTTTATTGGAATTTGATTACAAGGAATCTCATAATTCTTATGTGGTTATTGTTTAGAGTTTTAGGACTTTTGAGCAATGAATTGATCCCTATCAAATCTAATTGTAAAGAAAATGAATATTTGTAATTTCAACACATGCAAAATATGTATAACCAATTTTTTAAAATAATAAAATATATAATATAAATTAAGTGAACTTAGTTTAGTAGTATGTGGTAAGTCTACTAAAGGCAAGCATCATCATAAATCTGGAGATCGAATCATACTATCTATATTATGTAGGAACTCTGCTAATTGACCGACTAATTCAGACCCAATATTAACAAAAAAAAAATATATAATGTAATATATTTAAGGGAATTTCATTAAAACTACCGAAAAGGTTTTGAAAATTATGAGAAATATCCTAATTTTTTTGGCTTCTCCCCCGCCTACCCACTTTTTATATTGAAAAGACAAATTTGGCCTCACTAAATTATGAGCATGTTGCTTGTATGAGTGACCGAATGGTTTATTATCTGACCATCAATCTCGGGCAATGACATCACACCACTAATGTTACCATTTAAAAAATTAAAAATTGTCATCAGATCAATTTATGTCTCTCTCACTGCAGAAGAAGTTTTTAATCTCACATTCATTAAATGCTTCTCTTTTATTTATTTATTCGAGGGAGAGAAATATCTATTTTTTTACACAAAATGCTTCTCTTTTATATGTCAATGTCCTCACAAAACCAAATGATGAAATATCTTTGTAATGCCCACAGTAAACGCGAGGCTTTTTCTATGCCCAAAATGTATGAATATATATGGCCATGAACATGTCCTTATAAAATAATTTTTGTACATATTTATACATGAAAATACTTTTGGCCATATCTATATATAGGATAATAGTTTTGTCCATGTTCATATATGAAATATATGGGTATTTCTCGGAAACACAAACATGTTATAGATATGGATGTCTATTTCCATATACAAAATAGACTAGACCAATATCTTAGAAATGTAATTCATATGTCCATGTCCATATATGAATTTTTTTTGTTCATATCTATATACAAAATATATAAACATTTGTCCATGGAAACACATATCAATGTCCATATCCAAAATAGACACAATATATATACAAAAACTTAAGATATTTGTTTATGGGATATCCATGCCAATGTCAAATGTATTATATATCGACATTGACATCCATATCCATATATGAAAACAGACATATTTATTTTCTTTAAGAAAAAGAGATACATTGTCCATGTCCATATATGAAAACGTAATTCTATGTCCATGTCTATATATGAGACATGGATTATCATTACGAGACATATACAAAAAAAACATGATATTTTTCTATGTCTATATATGAAACCAGATATTTGTCTATGTTCATATGACAACAAACATGTCTATGTCAATGAAAACAAATGAATTATGAGGAACATTATAAGACAAGGAATATAAACTTAAGACATTTGTCCATTTCAGTATATGAGTTAGAGACATCCATATTATTGTGAAATATATCATATGTTAGCATGGGCAACAATGTGGATGTCTATATACGAAATATGACAATATACAAGAAAAAAAATACATTGGACCATACCCATAAATGAAAACATGCATGTCTATGTATGTGTCTGTATATGAAGAAGGATATGTCTACAACAACATAGAACTATATCCACATCAATATAACAATATAAAAATATACTAAACAAATGAGCCAGACGAGAAATGATGTTAGCATTGAAAAGAGAGAAGAAAGAGGAAGCGTTTGTGTACGTGTTAAAGAATGATAATTTTGGGTAGGGACATAATAATCTTTTTGCAAGAGAGAGAAAGAGGAAATAGGGTAGAGGAGAGGAGAAAACATGAGATGCGTATTCTCCACAAATAGATTTGAGAACTCTCCACAAATAGGTTTGAGAACTCTCCACAAATAGGTTTGAGAACTGGTTATTTTTGATAATTTTCTCTATATATAATTACACAAAATAATTATTCAATAAAAATAATGAATTGAGCCTGAAAATCATTTGAAACAAAATGCTCTGTTACAAATATAATTTGAAGTTTTAACCGATTATACAAATCGTTATTGAAATGGTACTTAAAAGTTTAAACAAGCCTTTTTGTAAATTTTATTAACTAAATAAAAAGTGGCAAGAATAGCCCATATTGTTTTTACAGAAAGCCCATAATGTTTGGGTAAAGTACTAAAAGCCTATGAAAAGAAAAACCCAATTGATTAATTAAACAAGGTTGGTAGAATGAATACTGTGTATATGACTTTTGTAATTATATTTATATAACAACCAAAAGTACAAAAACGGTCTTATTCTTGTATTTCATAAATTGGAAAAAATTCCATATATATTAAACATTATGTTTATACAACGGTCTTATTATTCGAAAATAATATTTCACATATAGCAAACCATAATAAACCCTTATTGCTCTTTAAAACCTTTGAACAGGAACCAACTTGATAGGGTATTTCTTTGCAACAACAAATTGACATATCTCTTCCATATTAAGCTCTTCCGGTTTAGAACCATCACTCATCTTCCAATCAAACCGGTACAAAAGATTAGCTATAATCTCCTCTAACAACGCATTACCATAAGCCATTCCAGGGCAATTTCTCCGACCAAACCCAAATGGAGCATACCCTTTATGTCCCATAAACTCAATGTTCTTGTCTAAGAATCTCTCAGGGTTAAAATCATCAGGATTTTCCCAATTCTTAGGGTCACGTTGAACCGCAAAAAGATTGACTAACACTTTGGTATTTGGAGGAATATCGTAGCCACCGAGTTTTATCCACTTTGTTGATGTTTCTCTTGGAACTGTTCCTGCTGGATGAAGTCTCATTGTCTCTTTAATTACACATTTTAGATAATGCATTTGATCTATTTCATTGTTGGTTATCTTAGGTTTGGTTCCAACTACACTTCGTACTTCGTCTTGTGCTTTCTTCATAACTTTTGGATGCTTGATGAGATCGGCTAGTAACCACTCTAACTCCAAGGCTACAGATTCTACAGCCGCCACAAATATACCCTACATTTGAATTAAGAACAAGTATATATTGAATCTTTTAGTTGAATTTGAATACACAACTCTATATAGACAGGATGGGCTTAATTTTCATATATTAATTATTACTTAATTTGACTTGGTGAAGTAATAAAATTTGATACTTGAATTTGTTTTGTTGACATCCAATACTTGAATTTGTTTTGTTGACATCAAATATTTGTTTTGTTTCTTAGTTTTTCTGTAACAAAACTAAGAATGCTTACAAATTTGAATCGGTTTGTAATAGTTCAAAATTACTAATTAAAATTTTAAAATATTTGTTTATTTTGTACAGAAAAAATATCACGAAAACTTTTCACGACCAAAAGCAATATCAAGAACCCTTTTTCAATCAAATTATGCTATTCTATAATTATAGTTTAATATATAATTATTTTAAAATTAAATAGTCGATTTATATATATATAATTAAACTTTAAGCTTCAATCATTTATTAAGTAATGTTTTAAAATGGTTAAAGTACTAACAAGGCTGAAATTTTTTTGACATTTAATTACAGTATAATCTCTTAATATTAATACTCGATTCTTTAATAATCTCTATAAAATAATAGAATTTTTAGTCTCAAATTGAGTTTTTAGCTCAATTAGTATATCGATAAATAAATAATCTCTTTAAATTAATAAAAAATTGTCCTGATATAATTAATTTATCAAAAAAATTCCTTACTGTAGTATTTGCCTACTTGCGATAAATGAAAATAACTTGCTAACTCCTTAAACTAACTATAATAAATACTTAATTGTTCAAGTTAAATATGAGCTGAGTAACAAATACGTACCTGCATGATTGCTTTAACGTCGTAGTCAAGTTTATCATTATCTCGTTGATGAAGAAGAACATCAACAAAGCTCTCCTTCTCTCTTTCTTTAATGAGACTCTCCATAATAGCATCCAACTCAAAATAAGTACTTGTTAAATGACTTGTGAAACCAGTGAATCTATCTACTAACGCCAAGCTTGGAAACAAATCCTCAACGCAGAAAGATGCTAAGAGCTTCTTAAACTTGAGATCCCAATCCAAAAAGTTCCTTGTTGCACTTCTAGTATCTTCGCTTTTGTTGCTTCCCGTAAACGATCTACGAAAGATATTGCTAACAACGATGTTGAACATATCAGACATATCGATTGCTTCACCTTTTAGGCTCGAATCATGAATAGTCTTCAACATACTCGAGATCTCTTCATCTCTTAACGTTTGAAACCGATTAACAACGTTCTTGCTCACTAGATGAAGAGCAGTGAACTTTCTTAATTGCTTCCAATGGTCTCCATAAGGATGATACACCATGTCTTGTCCATTCCCCATTAAAGGGTAAAGACTAGTGTTAGCTGGTCGGTTCGAGATCGTAATGTCGTGGTTTTTGATGATCTCTTCGAGAGCATCTGCAGATGAGACCACTACGTATCGAGTGGTTCCAAGGTTCACGAACATGAATGGACCGTGCTTGATGGACAGATCATGAAGTGACTTGTGAGGTAAGTTACCGATTTGGTGAAGGTTTCCAATGAATGGAAGCTTTTTGGGTGATGGAGGAAAGTTTAGGCTTTTTGATTTTATCTTGTTTCTGATAATTGAGAAGAAGATAATTGGGAAAAGAATTAAAAGAAAAAGATTTGAGTTAAAGATGATTTGCTCCATAACTCTTTAGTTTAGTTCACTTTGCGTTGTATTATCACTTACTTATTTGATGTAATATATATAGAGCTAAAAACTACAACAGCTAGCTAAACTAGGATAATTGTTGTTACCATTACTATAATAATAATAATTTTTATATGGTCAAATTACATTACGCAATTAAATGGATAAATATTTAAGGAAATTTTTTATGTTCCATTTTTTCAAAAATAGTACACTTATTAAAATTCTATGTGAATAAATAATGTAAATTTGTTCACGTGTGAAATATAAATGTGACTAATATGTAAGAAGCATAACCTAACATATAATGTATAAGAGACAACTTTTCAAATACTGTTTTTTATATTGTCATTTTGTTGATTATCAATCTGACTTGTCAGCATCCTTGATACTTTTATTACAATGACACTCAATTCAATTAAAGATATTAAGTGTATAATTTTTATTTGTGGACAATTCAGTTAACAGGAACAAAGTCTAAAATTCATCTCTAAAATCTCTCTTCCATTTAGTGAGGAAAAATGGAATCTCTCATATCAAAATCATTAAATAGATTATTTTTAAAACCATCCGATTATGAATAGTTACGACATGCTATAGTGTTAAAATTAGTCATGAACATTTTACCCAGACCGAAAAACCGACCCTAAACTGACCCAAAATTTTAGATTTGGGTTCGATTCGAGTATAAGCAAAAGTAACTATCGGGTCTTAGCATAGAACACCCATGGGTATCATGTTGGGTCCGGGTATTACTTGATACCCGAATAGGTACCTAAATACCCGAACGGGAACCCGAATATTTTAGGTATTTGGATATTTGAAATACTCAAATACTCAAAAATATATCCAAATACCCAAAAATGTACTTGAATATCTGATTTTTTGGGTATTTTTAGATATACTTTTTTTTTCCAATTTTATACTCGAACCCAAACCCGAACTGAGACCTGAACCAAACCAAATTGATTTTGGTTCTTAAATGAGTATAAAAATTATAGATCCGAACTGACCCAAACCCGAGAGAACTCGAACTTGACCCAAACCGAATAATGCTCAGTTTCAAAATAAGTATCAGAATCTCATACCAAAATACCTAGACCCAATTGAATATATCCAGAACCGATCTGAATACCCGAATGCCCAGACCTAGTCAAGATCATGCAATAATGTTTTTTTGTTAACGTACAACTTTTAGTCTCTCGTTGATTAGTCAATTACATATTCATATAATTAACCCACTGTTTAGTGAATCTGATAATACGTACGGCCTATAGCTGATTTTTCTTTGTTTTTACATTACCTTTTAATAATAATCGTTCATTTCGTTGACATATTTAGAAAGAATCCAAAAGGCAAAAGTTATCTTGGTCTGTCTTAGAGTTATGGTATTAATCATATAGTTTGGACAATGTGATTTGGTTTGATTTAGTTCATTAGACTGATAATCAATTTACTATCTAATCACTTAGAAGTACTACCAAAATTTCGTTCAAAAGGACAAGATTAATATTCCCTTTGTTTCAAAACATAAGATGTCCAAAAACATGCATATTAAGAAATTTAGATATTATTTAATAAGAACTACTAATTTATTGTAGTTTGACTAATGATATAAAAAGACTACAGAATATAAATAGTCACAAATTATAAAATGTAATAATATTTTATGTAGAAATTTGTAAAATATCTTATAAATTAAAACAAATAATATCTCTAAACCATTACATGTTATGAAACGAAAGGAATATATAAAAACGATATATGTACTAACAAAGGGAAAACGGTCGAAACCTACATAAACTTTTGACCTCGTGCCTATTCATACATGAATTTATGTGCCAGACTTAAACCTAAGGTTATTGATAAAAATTGTAAATTTCATACACGAACTATTATTTTTCGGCCAAAATCAATGTTGACCGTTATCTCCGTTAATCAACCGTTAACGTGACACATGTATGGCTCAACACGTGACACGTGTACGGACAAATAAATTTGATTAAAATAAAATCAAAATAAATTAAAATAAATTAAAATAAATTAAAATAAAGTAAAATAAACTAAAATAAATTAAATAAATTAAAATAAATTAAAATAAATTGTAATAAATTAAAATAAATTAG
>OVBA01007055.1:0-15547 GCA_900406435.1 Lepidium aucheri
TTTGTTCTAACAAATAAGTTTTTTGGATTTTAATAAGAAATTTAATTTAAAAATTATTGGTCAACACAATAACAAACAACAAAAAATATTGTATTGAGATATTCCTAATCCAAATATACATATATAATAAATTTGTAGCGTTAACAAATCTATATATTTTATAATAAATTAAATAATTATCTCTAATAATATTTGATATTATTCTTTAACTAATTCTTAATAATATCTTTATCTACATAATATTATCAATTTAGGGGAATATTTCCATCTCCCCCTTCTCTCTTTGTTTTTCTCGACGAAGATGATCGTATTATATCTTCAATCAAATAAAAAGAATGTCAAGAGTCAATTAGTTCTCAAGGGTATAATAGAATTTTAATATGTTTCTTTAATTTGTGTGCAAAATGCTAGAATGATACTTATTATAAAACATAAGGAGTACAAGTTTTTCCTATAATCGGAGCTTACCGTACTTTTACTCAAAAATTCAAGTTCTCTTTCATGTACACAACCACTGCCAACAGATCTTCTACCAGATTATGTGTTCGAATTAAAATTGGTTAATTACCCTGAATTACTTGAAAGAAGACTTAAAAATATCTATCTTATACGTAAGTAATAATTTTTTTAAAAAATATTATTTTTGATTGTAAGTATTAATTATTAAAAATTATTAAAAGACATTATATATCTTATAAATTTTATATACAATCAAAATTTTAATAAATATATTTATTAGAATATGTATATATATATTTTTTTGATTGTAAGTATTAATTATTAAAAATAAGTATATTTGTTATATATATATAAGACATAAAACAAAAAATCTACATTCTCAATATAAATATGCAGGAAATAAATCAATTTTCACAAAAACATTACTTATATTCAGAAGATATAAATACATATATTTTTNTATATTCAGAAGATATAAATACATATATTTTTTAATTATAGGATAACAAAAACGAATAACTAATGCTATACACATTTATAAAAACTAAATAAGTAATGATATTAACTTTCAGGTTTTCAAAAACTAAAAATTATATTAGTTATATTAAATATTAGTTTTGTTAATCTACAAATACATATTAATAAGATGATTATATATACATTTATATTAGTATATATTTACTTAATTGATCAAAATATTAATAAATAAAAATATATGTCAAATTAATACAATAAAACAAAAATATGCATGAATCTACAAACTTAAATGAATACAAGTTTAAAACTATATATATATAAATAAAAATACAAGGTCAAAACCCTATATAGACACGAGTCTAAAAATTAAGTAATAAACTAATCTAAAATATAAATAAACATGACTTAAAACATAAATAACACGAGTCAAAAAATTTTATATGTAAAATTGTAATGCATCAAAACTTAAGTAAACAGAAATAAAAAATATATTTCGTGTACAACAGATATTAGTGATCATTATAAATTTATTTTTAATATATATATATAATTAAGTAATTAATAAATTTACACATACAAATCAAACAATTAATAAATAAATAAAATAAACAAATATTACATAACTCGTGCATAGCACGAAACATCATCTAGTTGATGTTATAAAAAAAAGCCAAAGTAAGGGTACATCATCCATATAGACATAATTCCTGGATAACCCTATAATATCGTAGACCAGATAATCTGCTTTAGGATTGAAAGCACGTCGAATCAAAATTATGGAGCATATTTTGAATAAGCTCCGAAGACGGTAAAAGTCTTCGAAATATGGTAGAAAGACTGGCCTTGTTGAAGACTGGATTTACTAGGTTTGCCGGCGAGTTGCATTACGGAGTGGCTAACAGATCGACATGTGGAGCTTCTGTGTGCGGACTCGTGGCTCTTGTGCCACCGCTTACTGTCTTTGTTTGTTCTTGGGCCATCTTGGGATTTTACTATCTCGTTTCTTTTGTATGTTTTTGTTTATAGGCCTTTTGGCCAATCTTTAATACAAGGAGGCGATAAAAAAAAGTACATATATCAATTTACATTTTCAAATAAAATTAGGATTATAATAACCCTATATCATGAAATATGAGATTGGATTGTTTTTTAATCCATGTTTATTTAATTTTTAAACTCGTATTAATATTTTAAATATTATTTTAGAAATCTAAAAATCAAATAAAAAATAACCTAATTTAGAGGAACTAGATTCGAAGCGAACAAGAAAAAGCCTCACTCATCAAGGCATATGTCTTTAAAAATAGAAACCAAACTCAAACCTAAATCGGAACTAAATCTATAAACCAAACTTTAGTTTTTTTCTATATTAAATCTTTTTTAGTTTTGAATTTTTGTATAAAAATACTTGAACTCAATCTATACCATACCAAAATTTATCTAAAAAATAAAAATATATAAATATTCTTACATCAAAATACCAAATTAGGTGAACCGAATTCGACAAATTACAAGAATGTATCCCAAATTTATGTACCAGAAAAATCGAATTCAAACTTGAATCAAAACTGAATCAATAACCAGATTTATAATCGATATGTTTTTATTATATTTTAGTTTTTTAAAGTTTTATTCCAATTAAACTTTTATTAATTTTAAATTTTTATACAAAAACGTGAGATAAAAAATAACTATCATAATTCTGTATTGTGTAAGAGTAATTTTAAGAAATGCCCTTTTTGACATGCCCCTTTTCAAAAAGTGGCCCCTCATGTCTATTTCTCTTACCCAATTTCCAAAATAAATGGTAAGTTTTGAAAATGAGCATGTGGAAAAGGATATTTTTGAAATTCTCTCATTGTGTAATTAAATATGTATATTATTCGGACATAAAAATATATTTGGAAAATATATCTTGTGTATGACTCACATAATCCTTTATTTAATGAATATTTGTATTTGAGTGAAGCAACTGAATATTCCGCCAAACCATGAGCCATATCCCAAACATTTAAAGAGCGTCTTCAATAATAAACCTTACTTTGAAAGTAGTTAATTCATGATATTAATGAATGGCTAAAATCAATATTTCAAAAAAAAAAGTATATAATAATATCCAAAAAGTGAGATATATTGGATAATATTTTAATCCAACCATTAATAATAGATGTAATCTAACGAATGTCTAAGATTATTATTTTAAGATTTTTTTATCTCTTTAGATAGTAATATTTTTATCTAGAAAAATACACATATAAACCACAAAAATATCACTTTATGAATTTCACTTCTCGAATATCATCGATTCCTTCTTTCACTTTTTTATTTCTTCTGTTACAAATTTTGAAATGAATGTTTGATATCTCTGTCATGAATTGATTCAAGTTTTGACTCTACATTTATTAGTGAAACACAAGAAAATAAAGGAGAAATTTTCCCTTCTGAAATATCACCGTTTTCTTAATCTATTTACTCTATTTTAAAAGTTTTCAAGAGCAACAAATCTTTAATCATATGTTAGAATTGAGAGGGAAAAGTTAATCATACGATGATTATGTCTTGATACTCAAGATAGAGTAGACAAGAAATTTCACTTAATCACAAGCAAGAATCTACTAATGCTCTACGATTTTAATTTTTGCTCTTTTCGCCTCGTTTCTTTGTTTCTACCAACATGGAGAAGTACTAAGAGGAGTTCTAGGACATTATCAAATATTGACAAAGAGATAAGGTGTTCCAAGTAAGTTTTATGGATCTGATTATGCTTATACAAAGTTGATTTAAGAACCGTTTATAATCTATAGTATTTTGGTTAAATTTTTCTACATGTCTAACGTGCTAATATTTTGTGTCCATTTTTATAAATGAAATAAACCAATATTAGATTGTGTCAGTCTGATTTGATTGATGTAAAAAGTATGATAGGAAAAAAAACCTACCTGCCTCAAAACTTATGGAATCCGTTGAATCAGATTCATCCAAATTATCAAAATATATACATATATATATATATATATATTATTAATAATTGTTTGACAATTTTTTTTGACTGGACCATGTTTTTGTTTTTCTCACAGAAAGTGTTTCAAAAAAGTAACAAATTCGGATAATATGCCTCGCAATGTGGAAAAAAAAACATTTGATGTTGAACGCAAATCTTGATCCTAAAGTGTTAAAACTAATTGTCCAAATTTAGAGTTACTTCCGATTGGATGTTTTCAAGACAGCAAATTGTGGTTGGGGGTTACATTCTTAGGAACCAATTCGAGAAGGAACATTCATATGTGAGTTTGCTGGTGAAAAAGACTAAAGAAGAAGTTCAAGAAATAAAAAAATACAGGTCTGCATAAAAAAACTTCAGTCTTCTTTTTCTTCTTTTGGCGATTAAAAAAGCGATAAAGCTTCCATTCTCTCCCTTTCTCCGGCGCAGATCTCTGGCCTCTGTCGCCAGTGGTTCCTAATGGCCAAGAAAATGAAATCTCCTCGTAAGAACCGTTCACCCAAAACATCCAAAAACCCTTCTCCTCCAAAACCCCCTTCTTCTCCCTAAATCCCTAATTTCGTTTCTAATCCTTCGTTGGGCCTCACTCTGAGCTCCGATCAAAGCCTCCCGCCGGCAGCGAATTCACCGCCAATGGACTCCTCTTCTAAGGAAACCCCTCCTTCTGGTTCTCCTCAGACCTTGGGTATCCCACCAAGCTCTACTCCAACTATAAGCGCCACTGTTGACTTGGCTCTTGATGTAAACACAGCTTCTTCCACACAAGCATCTGAGACCTCTGCAACTACTACCTCTAAAACCCCTTCCTGGGCGTAGCTAGTCACAAATTTAGGCACAAGAATGCAGCGTAAAGGCAAGCCCTTCCTTCTTGACTCAGGGGAGCTTTGTGTCAGAATCCCTGACGAGGTTATCCACAAAAACAAACATTGATGGGAAAACTTTATCTTGGCTCAGTTCCATGGATCTGCACCTCCTCCGGGAGCTCTCCACGCCATTGTCAATGGCATATGGAGTAGAAAACTCAGAGACATCATTGTCAGTCAACAATCTGAGACCTCTTATCTTATTTGCATCCCCTCTCCTAAGACCCGTAAGCGTGTTTTGGCTCAAGGGATCTGGTATGTTGATAATCAAGCTATGTTTGTTGGAAAATGGGAACCTGGCTCGTGTCCCTCACTCCCAAAACTTACTCCAGCTCTTGTTAGGCTCGAGTTCAGCAATGTCCCAGCTCAGTTGTTCGCAGTAGAAGGATTAGAATACATCGCATGTCTAATTGGGAAGCAACTGCTCTTCATCCGGCAGCGGAAAACATGACAAATCTCTCTGTTGCTAGAGTATTCACAGTTGTGAACCCATCAAATCCTATCCCAAAGGCGGTAAACATACAATTTGGCAACGATGAGATCTGTAGAATCGGTGTTTATTGCCCTTGGCTCCCTCCCACATGTGAGTATTGTAAGTAATTTGGACATAGCATCAAACGATGCTCCTCCGCCCTGGTAACACGTGCCTCATGTAACTCAACCAGACATGATACTAACCACTGTCCTCGTGCTAAGAAACCCTCAGCAACGAAGCCTGAATATGCAAAGAAATCAGAGGCTGTAAAGAAATCAAAGCCTATTGCTTTCTCTCTTCTTGTCAGTTCAGCTCAAGAAACCACGCTTCCAAAAGCAAAAGAAGCATTAGGCTCCAATGTGGCTTCAACTTCAAAAGTCACAAATCCAGCTGATCAGAACAAGGTCGGTAGTCAAGCAATAAGGGTTGCTACTTCTTCTAAAGCCACCTCAGACTACGACGCTACTAAGGATAAAAAACTAAAAGTTAAGGCGTGGGGAAACACCTCTCTAGTCATCTCGGAGGGCATGACAAAGCCTCCAAAACCACCTAGAAAACCTTCATTGAACATGCCTTCGCAAAAAAGAAAGGACATTGACTACAAAGCTTCAGCTGACTCCTTCTCTTCCTCCTCTGGAAATCTGATTACGAAAGTCAATCTGCTGATGGTAACGGTGAAACGGATGAGCAGTTCATGAGAGTCATCTCTAAAAAACGGCAGAAATAGATTGATAAATTAGGATCCAATAGGGGCAAAGACCCCTCCAACTAACCTTTACTAATGGTGGATATTTTTTGTTGGAATGTTAGAGGGTTTAATGATCCAATAAAGCGTAGGAATTTCAGAAGATGGTTTAAAATAATGCACCGTTTGGGGGTATTATAGAAACCCGTGTGAAGGAAGAAAATTCACAGCGCATTTTGCCATCTACATTCCCAGATATAGATTTTATCGGTAATTATGAGCACGCTGAGCTTGGTAGGATTTGGATTACATGGGATAAGTCCACCTCCGTTTCCGTCATCTTTAAATTAAACCAAGTGATCAGTTGCATATTAAAGCTTCCACATATGAAGCATTCTTTTGTTGCATCTTTTGTTTATGCCTCCAATTGTAAATATGCCAAGAGACAGTTATGGCAGGACCTTATCGACCTACACAAGGACCCACAGACCCTTAACAAATTGCGCATCACTATAGGTGATTTCAATCAATCTCTTAACCTATATGATGATGCAAGAAAACCGACCAGAATCAGCAGTGGAATACATGACTTCCGTGATTGCATTCTTGGTGCTGACATTTTCGATCTAACATTCAGAGGCAACCATTATACATGGTGGAATTGTCTAGAGGATAACCTAATTGCTAAGAAGTTGGATAGAATCTTAGTCAATGCAGCCTGGACTCAGACCTTGTGGTTGGCATTTGGTCATTTTGGAAACCCATTTATCTCGGATCACTCCCCTATATGTGTTTATGTGACTGAGCTCATAAGACCAGCGAATACACCCTTTCGCTGCTCTACTCCATGAGGAATTTCTGGATTCTGCAGGATCATTAGTCGCAGCTTAGTTTTTTTGGTGTTGCTATGTTTAAACTGGTCAAAAAACTCAATAGTTCGAAAAGGGTCCTCAAAAGACTGAACAAAGCACACTTCTCGGACCTTGAGAATAGAGTTGCTGAAGCACAACAAGCACTCACTCAATGTCAATCAGAGTTGCTGCGTGATCCTACACAAACTAGAGTGCTAGACGAGAAACATGCTCATGCTAAATGGTACAAATTGGCAGAGGCAGAGGAACTATTTTTTAAGCAAAAATCAAGGGTCAAATGGCTCAAGGAAGGAGATTTTAACACTTCATATTTCCATAGGATTATGTCCACGCGAAGAGCCTCAAACTACATCCATTATCTAATGCAAGGGACAAATACTAAATTGGAATCTCCGGCCGATATTCAACAGCATTGCGTTGAGTTCTATACGAATCTGCTAGGTGGTCATGTTACTCATATTTCTTCTTCTGAGCTTGCAAAAATCAGAGGGTTAACTCATTTCAAATGCACACTTGAGACCAAAGCAGTACTTCAAGCGCCTTTTCTCCCATCGGAAATAAAAGCCGAAGTTTTCTCTCTACCAAACAACAAGGCCCCAGGTCCTGACGGATACACAGCAGAATTCTTTAAGAAATCATGGAGTATCATTGGTGAAGAGTTCACTGAGGCGGTTCTAGAATTTTTAACCTCCGGACAAATGCTGAAACAGGTTAATGCAACTACAATCATATTGGTACCTAAGAGGGTGGGAACAGACAAGCTGGCTGACTTCCGCCCGATATCTTGCTGCAATTCTATCTATAAGGTGATCTCCAAACTCATTGCTAAGAGATTGCAAGACACTTTACCAGACTTTGTGAGCAATAATCAATCAGCCTTTGTTAAAAGAAGATTACTAGTGGAGAATGTATTCCTAGCCTTCGAGCTTGTCCAAGGATTTAATAAGAAACACACAACAAGTCGAGGATTATTAAAAGTGGACCTAAGAAAGGCTTTTGACATGGTTAAATGGGATTTTGTTCTAGAGATTCTACGAGCTGCGGAATTCCCTTCATGCTTTATTAATTGTATCAGCCAATGTATAACCACCACTTCCTTCTCCCTCTTGGTTAACGGTAGTTTATGTGGTCAATTTAAAGGCACAAGAGGCTTGAGACGGGGAAACCCTCTTTCTCCCTCTCTCTTTGTTATTGCTATGGAACTATTTGGAAAATTATTGGATAATGATTTCAGTGCAGGCAATATTGGGCTGCACACACTAGCCAAAGACCCAAAAACTACACATCTTACTTTTGCAG
Organism: Lepidium aucheri; assembly: GCA_900406435.1. Lineage (NCBI taxonomy): Eukaryota > Viridiplantae > Streptophyta > Magnoliopsida > Brassicales > Brassicaceae > Lepidium > Lepidium aucheri. The sequence goes on from OVBA01007055.1 coordinate 8,132, forward strand.
ACGATATGATGTTGTTTTTTGATGGAACTAAAAAATCACTTAGGGGTATAACTGTGGCTTTGGAGCGATTTGAGGAGCTATCTGGTTTAATTATGAATAAGGAAAAAAACATCCTTGTACACTGCAGGTCTAAATATTCAACAACAAGTAGACTTGGATACTCTGGGCTATCAAAAAGGGACTTTACCAATTTGTTACTTGGGACTTCCTTTGATGCACTGCAAGTTGAGGCTATCCGAATATTCCCCTTTACTGGACTCCATTTCCACAAGATTTTCCAATTGGACCACCCGCTCTTTATTGTTTGCAGGTCGGCTTCAGCTCCTACAATCCATTATTTATAGCTCCATCAACTTCTGGTTCTCGGCTTTTGGACTACCTAAAGGCTGTATCAAACACCTAGAACAACTTTGTTGTCGCTTCCTATGGTTTGGTAACATCTCTTCACATGCTAGTGTGAAAATAGCATGGAAGACAGTTTGCTGCCCCAAAATAGAAGGAGGTCTGGGGCTGCGTTGTTTGCATACTTGGAACAAAACACTTCTCCTAAAGCTTATATGGCTGCTTTTTTAGCAAGTGGGTCACTGTGGGTTGCTTGGAACAAGAAACATCGAATTTTGAAGGACACTTTCTGGTCAGCCAATTATTCTAAACCCTCGTCGTGGATCTGGAAATCTCTACTCCATCTAAGATCTCTTGCTAGCTGATTTCTTCAATGCAAACTTGGGGATGGTTCTACAGCAAGCTACTGGTTCGATTCTTCGTGTTCACTTGGCCCATTAATCTCCAAACTAGGAGCAATTGACCCTCGGATAACTGGTATCCCTTTGGATGCGGTGGTTGCTCAAGGTTGCATTGATGGGAATTGGATCTTGCCATCGCAGCGGGCAAGGAACCAAGACTTGAAGGATCTTCGAGATTGTCTTCTAAATGCGCCCCCCCCTGTCTCTTGGCACATGCCAAGACACATATCTTTAGAAAACTAAAGCCTCATCTGATACTAAGTTCTTGTCTAAACTTACTTGGGAAACCATTCGACAACAAGGTTCAATTGTCTCATGGTACAGGTCTGTTTGGTTTAGAGGAAACATTCTGAAGCACGTGTTTCACTTTTGGGTCTCAACACATGATAAACTACCAGCTAAGGCTCGGCTCTACCAGTGGAAAATCTCTTCAGATCCAGCTTGCATAACCTGCAACTTCTATCCAGAAACGAGGGACCAACTTTTTTGTTTGTGACTTCAGTACACAAATATGGCACTCAATCCAACATCAATTTGGTTAGTCCACTTTTGACTTCTTAGATTGGGCTCATCTTTTGGATTGGATGAAACTAGGTGGCTGCAAACCGGTAAGAATTCTCAAAAGCATTGTGGTCCAAGCGGCTGTTTATATAATTTGGCAGAAGAGAAATCTCCGCTTGCACACAGCAACTTCTCGCCCCTCTGCTCAGGTTTTCAAGGAAATAGATCGTGTTGTGAGAGACATATCACTAGCAAGAAGACACCAAAAATCTTGCATGAATTTGTTATCTCTATGGTTCATGTATGATTGGGTATAATGTCTTTTGGGTCTAAATGTAATTGTTGGCTAAAAGAGGTTAAATTTTACCTCTCTTAAGCTAAATTTTGGTCTTGTAACTAAACCTTACTTTGATATATATTTACATTTAATGAAAAAAAAAAGAAGAAGTTCAAGAGAATGATGACTAGATGTTTGACTCTTCTTGGAGTATAATATATTGACTAATGACTAAAGCTATGGTATTTGGTCTATTGACATTCATAGAAACTAAAGTTTACAATCAGTTTTATATGTTATGGTATTTGATTTATTGACTAAAGTTTGATATGATATAGTATTTGGTTTATTAACTAAAGTTTGATATTTTGGAATTTTTTTTTCAGTTAGCACTGCATTGGTTTTAATCAAGATTGCACTTGTAGTGATACCGAAATACAATTGATTTTAATCAAGATTGCACTTGTAGTGATACTAAAATAACATTGTATTTGTACCTATATTATATGTTGGTAATAACTTTCTAATAAAATTTCTAGCTCTATAAAATTATAAACTCAACAGAATTTTAATGAACGTGCACGGTCGGACAAAACTGTTATGTGAAGCGATTTGCATTCAAAAAAGAAAAAAACATAGAATCTAAAACAAGGAACTTTTGGAAAAAAATTAGTATGATTTTACAAAAACGAGACTATATACAAATCTACTATAAGATTAGCTAAATTAATGTTTTGTGAACAAAAAACCACATATGAGAATCACAGTGTAAATGCTAAAGTCTATGAGAAGTGTGTTCATGATCTTCATTACCATCATCACTGTCTCCAAAACATTCACTTGGAAGAAATAACAGTAACTAAATCAAACTATTCAAGAAAAAGTGATTTTTCATACCTAAAAACATAAGCTATTCTAGTAAACACTATGCTAGTAATTAAGTGCAAATTGTGTGCTATTCAAGTATATTCTCACCTAAAGTTATGATATTTTCTTTATTGACATTCATATAAACAAAAGTTTTTTTTCACGTCAAAAGCTTTCATTGATATGGAAGTTGACTCTCATAGAGAGAATTACAAAAGCTTCAATGAATGCTGAGAATATTCCACAAAAGATTAACCACGGACTGAAAGCATTATTGAAAAAACTTGCATAAGTTCAAATAAGGATAAGACCAACAAAGGTTTCTAACAGCGTGGATCATTTTAGTAGCTCTTGATTCCGCTTTCCCGCTTCATTCCTATTCCTTGAGTCTGACGCTTTTTTAAAGGTTGTTCATCCATTGCACCAGTTGAGGATGATGGTCAGATGGTTCATATTCTCGCCGAAGGAGTTATTGTTGTATTCACATATGAGATGAAAATTTCATTAGCATTGAGCACATCTTCGACTGTAATCTCCACATCCATATCCGAGTTGTAGTCGTTGGTTGTGGTTACAAATTCCGTGTCCATTGGCGGGTTTAGGAGGGTTGTGGACTAAAGTTTATAATGAGTTTTATATGTTATAGTACCTGATTTATTGACTAAAGTTTGATATGATTTGATATTTGGTTTATTGAGTAAAGTTTGATATTTTGTTCTTTTAGTTAATAGTGTATTGGTTTTATTCAAGATTAAATTTGTAGTGATATTTCTACGTATATTATATGTGGATAGTAACCTTATAGTGATATTTGTAAGTATATTATATATAGGTAATAACCTGCACAAACTCAACAAAAGTTTAACCAACGGTCATGGTCGGACAAAATTGTTGTGTGAAGCTATTTGCATTAAAAGAAAAAAGCACATTGAATCTGAAACTTTTGGAAGTATGTTTTACGAACTCAAGAGAAGATACAAATCCACTAGAAAATTAGCTAAGTGAAAATGTTTTGTGTGAACAAAAGACCACATATGAGAATCACAATATAAAAACTAAAATCCATGAGAAGTGCGTCCATAATCTTCTTCACCATCATCAATGTCTCCAAAGCGTTGCCCACTTGGTCCACTATACCTTGCCCGTTCATTATTGTCCCCGAGGTTGAGGAAGAATCTCCAAGATGACTCAGAAGAACGTTTCCAAGCACAATTGTGGCATCAGTCAAAATAAGCAAGAAAACAGGCCTGAAGCTTACTATGTTGGCTAAGGCATAGAACCCACGATGAGATAGTATGACAAGAAGCGCAATCACAAAAGCTGAGAACATCCGCGCATATTCTGAAGCAATAATGGCGGCTCCAATGTGCTTTGGTGTGATGGTGTTCACAAAATTAGCTAGAGGAATAAATGCTTGAGAAGCATCTAAATTTACCACTGATGGGGTTTGAGCACTTGCTGTTGCAGGTGACGGTTGAATTGTTGTTGTGCCTCTAGGATCTGAAGAAGCAGAGGCTTCTGGAAATGTTTCAGTATACTTCCGAGGCTGAAGTGATTCTGCCCTATTTCGATGGATGATGGGATCCGCATTTTCAATCATGGCAGCATCGGAGTCTTCTTGCTGACCTGTGGAAGCTGCAATTCACAATCAGGATCATTGAAATCAGTAAGTTACTCCCTAGTTTTTTCTTATTAGGCATATATGAAATCAATGACATAAAAATTACTGTACAACTTAGACATGCTTACCCATGTAAATTATTACATACATGATGATTCTTGTTCAGAATATAACAAGTCATGCAAGGAAAACACACATTTGAAAAAGGTGGATATACAAGTAAATAAGAATACATGTCAATACTGTAATAGTTCAAACTCTCCCTTGGATACTTGATCGAGCTGTGAAGCAAGGTTATAAGTTTTCAGAAGAACTGAAACACAGAAAATTTAGTGTGTTGTATTTATAACGCCTTAAGATAGATTGGCTCCAATCAAGCATTGTAGCAATATTTTTCTTCAAAACTTAATGGCACAACACACGACAAGGAAATATTTAAAACACAACCTAATGAGCTTTACAAACACTTGACCTTGGTTGAATGGCACCTATGGAGAATTTCACAGAATGGCCACAAGACAATGTCAAGGGGCGAAGTGACTCAACCACATACAAGGAGCAGTGAATACTGATTCAGAACAGATACTGCGTTAGTAAAGACCTAATTTCAGCTTGAGCTAAGTAGGTTCCCCTGAAAATCTGAATTTGGTAGCTTCATTGCCCATCAACTACTTCAATCCGAGGAATATACAAAAGATATAAGTGTCGAAACTGCATGTCTCATTCTCTTCTCTAGTTTAATTATCAACCCTAAACCTTATTTCAAACGTCCAATGGCTTAAAGCCGAGTTCTCAAACATCATACTTGCATACATGAATTCCACTCTGTAACTAGCCAAACAAACCAAATCTGATCAAAAGAGCTTATTTTGATTACTTCCAATGCGTCTACCCCTTACAATAAGCAAAATTCGACTGGCACAATCTTTCAGCAAGTCGCTCAAATCAATGAAAGGACTAAACTTTTCGTCATCCAAGACGCTCCCGATACGAAATACCAAACACCAAACACACGATGCAATACAAAGACACAAACAAACAGTAACAGAAATCGACTTCCATACCAAACAATAAAACATGCCCTAAAGAGCGAGAGAGAAAGAGAGAGCACCAGTATCTTGAGCAGTAAGTATCTGATCACGAGGGGGAATCGATCTCGATAAGGATTCGTCAGCTTGGAGGTCAGACTGGAAAAGGGAAGAAGTAGAATTGGAAGGAGGTTGTGGAGGCGGAGGCACGTCATTGATCTGACCAGTGATAAAGGCCAAACGATCAGATCCTCTTTCTAAGATCTTCCGCCTCCTCGCTTCTCTGCTGTTCGACGCCATTAAAACCGGAATTTGATTCTTGTCCTCGGAGTAGTGAAAGGAAAATTGTCGACGGGGAAATATAGATACTAAAGACGCCGGGACATCGTGGTCAGTTTCGTCATAAAACGCGGAATTGTAATAACGTTTTGTCATCAAATGCGAATCGTCAATATAGCGTTTGAAGTATTGGGCTTAGCAGGCCTAATGGGCCTTAACATAAAATGTTGACATAATGACGAGGACAGGAGGAATTTATTCTGAAAATTGATTTAACCAATAAAATGATGACAAGTGTCTAATTTTGACTAGTAATAGTATAAAGAGAGCGTTGCCTCCACGCGACGTCATCACGAGAGCCTCTCACATCTCTTCCCTTTAAATATTCTTCATTCAATCGCCCACTGTTTTCTCAGCACTTGAAACCAGAACCAGAGAGAATCAAACCAGAGAGAGATGCAATCGTTGCAGGAGAAGGCATCAATATTGAGCGGCGTTGATCAGACTGAAGCGTTCGCTATCGACGACTCCAATCTGTTCGACAAGCTTGGTCTTCAGACCTTCATTAATCTATCCACCAATTTCTACACCAGGTCTCAGTTTCCTTTTCTAATGTCCCTATTTTATGGCGTTTTCTTTGCTCTTAACTCACTTGCTTACGATTTAATCTGGTTTAGCTTTAGGAGGTTGTGCTTGAAAGTGTGAATTTTAGTAATTTGAAGTACGAATGAAGTCCAGTGTCTGCTTTTTCAATTAAGAAATTTGGGAGATCTTTCCCCAGGATCTTCACTTGCAAATGCAGATATGTGTTCTGATTTTCTTAAGGTTATTGACTGCTTTTACAAAGTCATTTACCTTCTCTACTAAGAAATTTTGTTTCACTGTAGAAATTCTACTTTTGTACATGTGTTTTTAAGGGATTTCTTGATTTTGGAATGGTGGAGTGTAGGGTATATGATGACGAAGAAGAATGGTTTCGGTCCATATTTTCTAATTCAGACAAAGAAGATGCAATACAGAACCAGTATGAGTTCTTTGTCCAGCGTATGGGAGGTCCTCCTTTGTATTCTCAAAGGAAAGGTTAGTCTTTTTTCTTTTCCTTTTTCGACTTTTGATTGCCTTAATATGCTGTTTTCTATGAGATTGTATCTAGGTTTGATATGTTTAGCTTTAGTATATTTGACTAAGAAGACGGCAGCAATATGAGTTCGTTTTGACTGAATATGACTTTGCATCTCTTTGATCTACTTTGTGTCTGTTTTTCTTGCCAATCTGTAGGCCATCCTGCTTTGATCGGACGTCACCGTCCATTTCCAGTGACCCATCAAGCTGCAGAGAGATGGCTGCATCACATGCAAAATGCTCTGGACGATTCACCTGACATTGACCAGGAGTCAAAAATCAAAATGATGAATTTCTTTAGGTAATAACGTCTTCTTCTCTGAGTCGAGTCTATCATTCAGGGAACAAAATCGAACATAAGTGGATGAATGTTTGATTGGGGGTGTTTCAATCAGCCTAGAATTCTGTAGATGTTGGTGAACAAGAAGTGTTTTGATCTGCTGCTTTTATGCTGTTTCAGGCACACTGCATTCTTCCTTGTAGCTGGCAATGACCTGAAGAATCAGAATGAGAAGCCGAAGCATAAGCACCAATGTGCGTGTAAACACGCAGCTGAGAAACCAGCAGAAGAATAATTAACAACAGATTCGTATTCTATTTTACATTTGGTTCAATGTACACTTAGATTCGAGGAATATTGGCCTTTCCCGAATAGCTATGACTCTTTACTCTCATTGCAAAAAACACTCTTCATAGATGGTCTGACACATAAAGATTAGAATATGTAATACCACGAATTCTACTTTCCAGTCATTTCGATTACAAATGCCCTCGTTTTGATGTCATATGAGTTAATCAACTCCAATATTTTGTATTAGTTATTAGCATTTAATTATCTAGTTCTATATAAATAGATAAAACTTTCTCAAGTGAAATGATATTATTGACATATATGAGTTTATATACACAAAACTATAAGAGTAATCTTGATGGGTCAAAGGACATTAATCGGATGATTAATGAGCACGGTTAACGAAA
>OVBA01007056.1:0-15547 GCA_900406435.1 Lepidium aucheri
GGTAAGTGGGGATTGGAGTGGGGACGGTTGGGATGTGCGGATGGTTAGGGTAAGTTATCCGACCGGTTTACTTCGGGTTAATTGAAATCAACCCAAATACAAAAGGGATAATGGGTCTGGGCCCAAATTCAAGTTGGATCATAGATTTTGTTTTTTTAATGAATTAAAAAAATCATCAGAAAATTAGAAGAGTAGTAAGGATTAAAATTCTTAAAAGAGGAGCCCTTAAGCAATTGATCCTATTTTGGGTTCTTAACTTTGAAAAATGCATTATTTAGATTAAAATAATGTTAAGAACCCATTTGGGTTCTTATTGTTGGAGATAGTCTAAATCTTCCCGTCGACATGGATCTCTTCATGGACGCTGAGCTTCGTACCAGAAAACTCGAAACTCCGCCGGTGCTTCTCTGAGCCTCCGTCATTGGAGGCGTCTTCTGGTCGCCATGTCCATCTTCTTCTCGCAGCTGAGAAGTTCCAGCGCCGGCGGACTCTTCTTCTTCGCCTTCGATCACACTAATCACATCAGCGATCGAAATCACTGTACCTGAGTTCAATGATACCGATCTCCGAATCTGTTGTGGATTTTCATCCTTTGTGTCACGTTGCTCCTCCGATCTGCCGTTACTATTCCGAGATTCGATTTCTAGACCTTCGAGAACGACGACGGGATTGAAATCGACAATTTGTTGCTGGTAACCGTTCAAATTCGAGTTAATTTCTTCAGTTTCTCCGTTGCGATTAACGGATTCTGCAGCAGTTTGATAAACGGAATTCGAAAAGTTGGCTACGACAAATTCGGCCTCGACGGTGATGGGATTGGGAATAGCGCCGGTGACGAAAGCGCGGCAAAGTGGACAGTTAGAGTGAGATTTCAACCAAGTATCGATACAAGGAAGATGAAAAGCGTGATTACATTTGGGCAACAATCGTAAGCTCTCATTCTCTTCGAATTCACTCAAACAAACAGAACAATCAGAGCCATCAACGAACCCATCTCCCTTTCTATATTTGTAAACCTTAATGGATTTAATCAGAGAGTCGCTAAGGCCATCTCCACTAGTCGCCGCCGCATTCGAGGTCCCTTGTCCGGATTCCATAGCGGAGGAGGAGAAGAATCCAGGAGATTCAGAGGATGAGTTATCACAGCGACGATGACAGTACTTTGAGATGAGAGTGTAGTAGCTGACGAGGACGAAGGCACTGGCAAGTATTCCGATGAGAGCAATTAGGAGAGGAGAGAGTTTGGAGGAGGAAGAGTCGTCGAGGAAGACAGAAGGAGGAGGAGGAGGAGGAGGAGGGAAGATGAGGTAACACCATTGAGGACAGTAGATGTTGCAGATACCTTGAGAGCAATCATTGTATGAATCGTACGGAGACCACGGATTAGAGTTTGACATTGAACCCATTTGATTCAATCGTTTCTCTGTTGCAAATAAGAGAGATTGAGAACGAAGAAGAGGAAGAGGGAAGAGATGGTGAGGTGAAGTGTCTCTCTCGCTCTCTTCTTTATCTTTGGGCACTGTGTATTTTTTTCCTTGGTACATTATTCTACACTCTTTATCAATCTACATTTTTTATATATCATTTTACAACTAACTTTCTTTTATATCAAATTAAAATCTGAGTTTATCTGTTTTTAATTTATTTAATATTCACAGAAATTTTGTTTCTTTTCTTTTCTTTTATATAGCTAGTTTAGTTGGTCTCTAACCCGAAAGTCTTCTATATAATATCACAAATACAATGATATAAAATATCAGGATATAAAATATCAGGATATAAAACAGAGAATATATATATGGAACTAAAAAGTCAAGAGATTGATATGTTAAAGGCTTTAACTTTATCTTTATATTCGTTTCTTTTTCTTTTTAGAGTCTTTTTTAGACTGTGAGCATAGTGTTAAAGAAGAAAATAAAGGACATGTTTCTTAGCGAAGACCTGATAAAATTGAAATAGTTGCATTTGTTGTGTCATGTGTGTATCTTTAAGCATTGTTGAAGATGTTTGAGAATGATATATAGATAAAAATAGATTTGATACTTAATAATCATTTCTATTGTTTGGTAATGGAAAGTTACGTGAATGTAAGAAGAGTATGTATCTTTAAACTAAAGCCAAAAAAAATTGGTAAAGTTGTTGGTGAGACGACTAATCAAAGGATTCTTGTGCATGGATGATTATTGTCATAGCAAATATATAACTATATAAATATAAATGATTGATAATATATATCGTTTCATACAGTTTCAAGCCAACCCAGAGAAAACACACATCTTTAGTTAGATTTCACCAAACCTAATAATTTATGATAAGGAAGTGTCCCTAACATGATTTTGAATAAGAAGCTAACTTTGTAAGGTCAATAAGAATTTGTAACTTAGCAGAAAAATAGAATGTTGTAAGTTTGTGTTAAATAATCAATCCATAATTATTAGTCATGTGGTGACGAAATCTATGGATCGGGTTTGTCGATCCAATTGTTGGAAAAAAAAAAAAAAAACTGTCCCAAAGAAATTGACCCAAATAAACCCAAATTATAAAACCGGAATAGACCTGTTCGGTTTTCTCGAGAATTAGCCGGAGCTGGAATTAGTCAAAAATCCGTTCTTCTAAATCGAAGCTGGAATTAGCTACTGCGATCGGAGAAGAAACAAAGCTCGAGAGAGGCCATGGAAATTTCCCGAGCTCGTTCAAGTATTCTTTGTTTTCTATTACTCTCCATGTGTTTCGTTCCCAGTGTTTTATCCAAATCTCGTCGTCCTATATCCGTAAGTCTCGCTAATATCTCTGTGCTCGACTCAGTCTAAACTCCGCTGATTATTGTTGAAGAAATCAATTTTGTAGGATGTGGAGATCAGGACGAAGAAGAGCGAATGCTACGCTGATATAGAAAGGTGAGTCCATGAGGATACTAATCATACGCGATTTCCATAACGGTACTTGCGGCTTAGTTTCGAGCCTCTCTTTGGTGAGTGGGTTCTTCGATCATTAGGTCTAAAGACGTAAGACACAATCCTGGAAGTTGCTTTTCTTTTTAATGCGCATGCTGTGATAAAATTGTTTTGGGTCTAATGAATAAACCCAATGGGAAAGTTTACAGAACTTCATTGTTCTCTGAATTACCTTAAGCTTGAGTCTTGGTTATTATTATCCTTACAGATTGGGAAATTTTGTAGCTTGGTTCTTGATTATACCGACAAATATATTGTGAATCATTGTAGGATGATTTGGCTAAACTTGTTATCCAAATTCGGAGTTTTCTACATTAGTTAGCAAATTCTTGGCTCTTCTTTGCTCTCACTTTTGTGTTATGTGTTGTAAACCAAAACAGTGGGCTATGGGGTTGGCAATGCAAATCTTCTGCAATAGCAAAAGAGAATTGTGCACTGCGATGCCTTTCTCCGGAGTGTTATGAACTCATTTATGAGAGTGATCCGGTGAGGCTTGTATAACGATGTTAATGATGATGTGTGTTTTTCTGTATATTTCTTCTGTTTCTTCTTTATGCATTGTCTTCTTTTGCTAAGCAGCTTGAAGAAGGTGAGAAAGATTTGATTAGGAACCAAGAATATAAGTATTGTCTGTACAAGTAAGTTTAAAACAACAACTCTCTTTGGTTTTTCTACCTTTTTAATTGAAACCTGAAAGTCATTCTAGTTGAGGACTTTACTAATGATTGATGATATGCAAAGTTACCTTAATCAACATTAATCATCTATATATCCATCTGTAATTTTGCAGGTCGTCGCTCGGGGAAAACTTAGACGGTGTTCGGGGCAGCTTCTGATGAAATCAAACTAGAGTCTCCTTTTCACTTACTTCTCTCTTTCTCAATCATGACTATTTCTCTTTAAATTTTACCGAAAGCTAAGCTAAGCTCTTGGAGTTTGAGATCCTAAGCATTTTGCTGTATAACATCTATTCTTTGGTACTAAATAGTAACTCTGGAATAGGTGGAATTAGAGATGTTAAAATGGGTAAAAAAATTTGGCTCGAACCCGATCCAAAATAAGTCGGTTCAGAAAAATCCCAAAATAGACCAAATTTAATAAGACTAGAGTTTTATTAAGACTATCCATATGAAACCAGAATAATAAGACTAGAGTTTTTTATGGGTACCTATTTCATTTATTGTTCTTTAGTATTTAAATTTGTTTGTAGTATTTACCTATCTCCTCATTTTTACTAACTCTCGTCTTTTTAAACTATTCATTCTCATTTTTATTCTTTTTCATGTTTTTACTCTCTCTTCTTTTTACTCTTTTTTTACTCTCTCTCATTTTTTTTACTCTTGTTTTTTACTTTCTCTCTTATTTTTACAATTTTTCCTCTTTTTTACTCTCTCTCTCTCTTCTTTTTTATTCTCTCTCTTCTTTTTACTCTCTCTCCTCTTTTTTACCCTCTTCTTTTTACTCTCTCTTCTTTTTACTCTCTCTCCTCTGTTTACTCTCTCTCTTCTTTTTACTCTCTCTCATCTTTTTTACTTTCTCTCTCTCTTCTTTTTTACTCTGTCTCCTCTTTTTTACTCTGTCTCCTCTTTTTTACCCTTTCTCTCTTCCTTTTTTACTCTCTCTCTTCTTTTTACTCGCTCTCCTCTTTTTTACCCTCTCTCAATTCTTTTTTACTCTCTCTCTTCTTTTTACTCTCTTTCTTCTTTTTACTCTCTCATCTTTTTACTCTCTCTCTCTTCTTTTTTACTCTCTTTCTTCTTTTTACTCTCTCATCTTTTTACTCTCTCTCTCTTCTTTTTTACTCTCTCTCCTCTTTTTTACTCTCTCTCCTCTTTTTTACCCTCGCTCTCTTCTTTTTTACTCTCTGTCTCTCTTCTTTTTACTCTCTCTCTTCTCTTTTACTCTCTCTCTCTTTTTTTTACTCTCTCTCCTCTTTTTTACTCTCTCCTCTTTTTTATTCTCTCTCCTCTTTTTCTCTCTCTCCTCTTTTTACTCTCTCTCCTTTTCTTACTCTTTCTCTCTTCTTTTTTACTCTCTCTCCTCTTTTTTACTCTCTCCTCTTTTTTACTCTCTCCTCTTTTTTACTCTCTCTCTTCTTTTTTACTCTCTCTCCTCTTTTTTACTTTCTCTCCTCTTTTTACTCTATCTCTCGCTCTTCTTTTTTGCTCTTTCTCCTTTTTTTACTCTCTCTCCTCTTTTTTACTCTCTCCTCTTTTTGCTCTCTCTCATCTTTTTACTCTCTCTCATCTTTTTACTCTCTCTCTCCTTTTTTATTCCTTCTCCTCTATTTGACTTTCTCTCCTCTTTTTTATTCGCTTTCCTCTTTTTGACTCTCTTGTTTTTTACTATCTCTCTCTTGTTTTTTACTCTCTCTCTTTTCTTTTTTTATTATCTCTCTTATTTTTTACTCTCTCTTCTTTTTACTCTCTCTTCTTTTTTACTCTCTCTCCTATTTTCTATTTTTTCTACTCTCTCTTTTTTTTTAAAAAAAAAATCCATTGGGTACCCATTACCCAATAGGTAAACCCAATTCATACCCATTACATATGGGTACCTGCCCAATTAAAATCCAATTATTTTTGAATGTTTAAAATAGTTTTTTACCCATAATTTTTACTGGGTTTCGGGTACCCATTGGGGTAAAACCCATTTTAACATCTCTAGGTGGAATAGTGTGGAATGCACTTCAATTATTATTTTTGTTATCAGTTGTGTTGGGTGAATTGTAGTGGCAATCTTTGTAAAATGGAGAATAAAATTAGTCAACTTTTTCTTTTAATTGGTAACAAATATTTGGGATTTTTTAAATATATTATATCTTATTGTTACACATAGCTAAAATCTTCTTCAATAATATTTAATAATATTTGGTAAATTAAAAGTAAAAACACTTTAATTCAGGGAAACACTAAAGATATAGTTTAACATACATACAATTTTAAATGAGTTCATAGATAAAAATTGTGGTAACAACTACTAAAGTTTAGATTAGTTCTAAATCAAACCCAAACCGAATCAAAAATAGGTATTCGATTCGCTTTCGATTCTTGTTAAATGACCAAATAATACACAATATTTGTATTTATGATTTTTAGTTTCGGTTTGGTTGTAGTTCCTATCAAATAAACAATATAACGATCGAACATTATGATGATTTAATTTTTGTAAATATTATTAATTACTATTAGTATTTTTATTAGTTAATTATTTTAGAGTTTTTGAACAAAAAATATGCTAATTTCTTTTTAATCTGGCGATTATGATGATTCAACTAATATTTATGATGAATTTGATATCTTCCCATTACAATTGGTAAATTTAAAAAATATTTTACATAGTGGATTTTAGGCAAAAACTTATAGATTTAATTGTTGACAGAAAAAAATAAACGAACCGCAAAATATTACGTGTTTTGCAAATTCAACTCGATTTCACATATTCTACAACCCAACGGTTACCATTTGTAATCACTATGGTGCTTTTTCCACTCAAAGCCAGTTTATTGAATTAGAAAACAGAGGTTTGAAGGCCTCTGGTCTTTTACAAGGGGAGTTAAACTCCGCAACTTGTAGCTACCAAAAGGAAGTGGATATAGAAACCAGAAAGACATAAACGAAACCTTAAAAACGTTATTGGAAAGATAGAAATGGACACGAACTAGGGATGAGATCACGGCTGAGAATAAAGGAAAATACAAAAGCTCGAGCTTCATGCTTGATTTTGATTCATGTTGGCTTTGGTTCGTCACACCCTTTTATCATCTCTTTGTTGTCCTCCATTAGCTTGAGATTCTTTAGTTTATCAGGGCTGCTAGAGGAAGAGACTTTGTTGAACAGAGCCTTGTTGGATGGTAAACCAGGAGACCCTTGAGGAATAGCTAGATCCAAGTTAATGGGATCAGGAGAGACATCCGCCATAAACAAATTATTGGGGTTGTTGATGATGTTTCAATCGTAACTCTCATACTGAAAATATTAAGAGCTTGTTCAACTGATCCAATGGTTTAAGGCTGAGTCGGTCGTGAAATCAGTGAGCCTGTGGAGGTCGATCCGTCAATTGTGTACCTATCACTGTCTAGAGTAATGACAGGTTCAGTCCCAGGTTAACCGGGACCAAGAAGTAGTCCAAGGATGTGATGGTGTGAGTGCAAAAAGTGGTGGAATGTGTGATACGCTGGCAGTTGAAACAGAGTCTAGCCACCCATTCATAGTAATACTGAACCTGAAATGAATCTTCATTTTGACAATAGACAAACCTGTAGAATCTTAACCTCTCACCAATGTAGAAACTTACTTTGGCACGGATAAGGAAGGGCCTGTTAGTCGAAGGGTTATCGATCTCCAGCACTTCACCAACAAGAGAGGCAAGGGTTCGTACCACTTCTTCAGATACGTATTGTATTAGCAGATGACAGATTTGGACCCATGAATGGACTCTGTTGAGAGGCCTTAGTGATTGGTTATTAACCCATTTTTTCGCCGAAACAAGCCAGCAGTTGTATAGCAATGGTTGCATTCTGAAAATGCCATCCTGGTCTTCCTATATTTCAAAAAAGAATTGAGTCTGTTCCTTGCCAAACATTCTACCTCGAACAACATTATGAAGGCACCAATCTTTGGGGAGGTCTTCAATCATGTCTTGTAGGCTCTGCTCAGTTGGATTGAGTGCTCGAATCAGAGACTCTTCCTGTTTGCCAGTTGAGTCTCGTAGTACATTGGAGTGGACAAGAAAGCTGGAGGGTTCTTCCTTCCTAGATCAAACTAGTTGAGGGCTTGCCAGAGATTGTTGTCCATTTTCTTGAGAAAGTGTGGTGTAGGTGAGTATGGTGTAATGCTATTTATAGTCCACAATATGGCCTTCCAGGGACTCTTCATTTTCATCTCTTTGAGACTAGTCTGGGGAACATCAAAATTAGATGCATGGAGGAAGGAAAGGAACGGGAGTGAAGGGCTGCACGCAAGAGCTGGTAAATTCGATGCTGAGTCGTGAAAAGATGAATCGTCTGAGCTGAACAATTGCCACTTGGCAGGCTTTGATAGGTTGTGCTCTGGCGGCAAGAGATTTACCTGTTAAACAATAATTCAAAATTCATTTTGCAGAGTTCAAGGTAATCATTTCTGGTCGAAATCGAACAAAACACATTATTAATTCCTTGAGAAAAGCAGAACACAAATGAAAGACAATAATCACCCTATAAGAATGGCTAACCTATAGATTAATAAGATATCAATTTCAAAAAATGACAAAGGAAAAAGACAAGCAGAAAAGACAAAAAAGCAAAACCGGGAAACCAAAAAGGGAGGACCAAAGAGAACCAAAATGTAACCTAAAAAGTTATAGGAAGATGATTAGTGGGATGGTTTACTAGGATGAAATTGGCGGTAAAATAGGAGAGGGTTTGAATTGAGAAGTGAAAGTTAGGAAATCCGGGAGTGTTTAGGAAAAGATAAGAAAAAATAAAGCTAGATCTAACAGACTTGAGGAACTGAGTTAAGCTCGAGGAGAGAAGTTTATTGGGTTAGTCCAGGTAAGAAAGTCTAGGGATGCCCCAAGCTATATAGTCATTAAATTTGCCATCATAAGTCACACTGGTGGCAATTGTTTTTTTCTATTCTGACTTGAAGGGATGGTTTTGAAGTTGTATTTCTGGAATTTGGTTACTAGAAGCTTGATCTTGTGGCGCCAGGCTTTATGTTTTGGCCAGCAAGCTGGGTTGTCAAGAGCCTTGAGGAGGGAAAGGTTATCCATCTTTACGACTAGACCATTGATCTGGAGGTCAAGCATGGCTGAAAGCACCCAAGCTAGACCAAAAAAAGGCAAATTCATGTATGTAGTCGATCCAGTAATAATGTGTCTTCCATGAATATAGTTATCGTGATGTTTCTCATGCAGAATAAAGGCCGCTCCATTAAGGTTTGATCTAGTGTTCCAGGCAACATTCCACTGAACTGTATAGTTCAGATCCTCATCTCCATTTGGTTCTGAGTAATTGCGACTTGTTCTACTCAGTAGAGCTTGGTTTTCTTCCATGGACGTGGTGTGGAAGCAACATTCCATTTCTGAGATAGCATCCTGAACTTTGATTTGCAAGTTAGGATTAGTCCTTTGAATGATGATTTCATTTATAGTTTTCCAAATTGACCATAGTTGCTAGGGGAACAATTTGAGATTAGTATTCTTGATGTTGTTATGACTGGATTCCAGGATCAGAAAGGCAAAATTGGAGTTAAGTGAAGTGGCAGAAAAACCAGTCGGAGGGAACGAGCATGATGATAGAGCTCACATTTGTCTTGCCGGGTGACAAATGAAGAGGCAGTAATTCATGGTTTCAGTCTCAGAACCGCAAATGGGACATTGGTCACTTCTGATTATCTCTCTGTTCCTAAGTCTAGCCGAGACTGCAAGTGCCCTAGACATGCCTCTCCATAAGAAAAGTAAGATTTTCCTAGGGGCTTTAATCTTCCAAATTTTTCTCTTCAGAATGCTGCTGAGATTGTTAGTAGGTACAACACTATTGTTCCCTTGCACTGCTTCTGTTGTAAGAGCTTGTATCCACTCTTGACTGAGTATTCTCCTGACGGGTTCAACCACCAAATTCATGAGTTATTGAAAGCAGGACAAGGTGGGGTGTTTAAGATTATGTTTGCTTCAGGCACAATAAAGGTATCCAACACCTTGGGAGTGTTCCACCCTTCACCACTAATCATTTCAGAGACTTTGAGGTTCACATTGAAGAGGGTTTATTTGCTAACTGGGGCACTAGGCTGGTCTTTACAGATCCATTTGGTACTCCAAACAAAGGTGTCCTTGCCATCTCTGATTTGTCTGAGTAGGACTTTCTCAAGAAGCTCCTTTCCACAACATATACTGGTCTAGTCATATGATGGTCTTGCATGTTGTCTGCTGGATAGGAAGTCACAGCTTTGGTAGTATTTTGACTTAAAAACCTTAGAGAGAAGGGAATGCGGATAGATCAGCAATCTCCACGCCTGTTTGGCCAACAAAGCTTGGTTAAAATCTTTAATAACTTTAAAGCCAAGCCCACCATCCTTTTTGGGTTTGTACATTGAGTGCCAAGATTCCCAATGATTTTTTTTCTTCCCGTTTACAGAGTTCCACCAAAATTGTGTCATTGCACTTATCAGTTTTTGGCATTGGTGTTTTGAAAGTTTAAAGCATGACATAGCGTACACCAGGAAAGCCATGGCGACTGCTTTAATTAGGATCTCCTTTCATCCAAGGGATAGAGTTTTGGAGAACCAATTATATATTCTCGAGTTCAGTTTCTCCGTAATGTAGTCAAAGACCTTCTTCTTTGATCCTTTGAAGCATTCTGGAAGTCCCAAATATTTGCCAATGCCATGATCTACTTGAATGTGTAGGATGTCTTTAATCTGTTGTCTCTTGACCTGATTGATCTTTTTACCAAAACCAATTGCTGATGTGTCATAGTTTATACATTGGCCTGAGATGCATTCATATGAATCAAATACTTTTGTAGTTCAGTTGCTTCTGGAATGGTAGCTTTACAGATGAAGAGGCTGTCATCCGCATATAATAGGTGTTGAATTGTAGGCCCATTGTTACTGAATTTGATTCCTGAGATATCTCCTTTCACCAAAATTTTATTCATAAGATAACCAGAGCTTCAGCTCCCAAAATGAAGAGGAATGGAGAAACTGGGTCTCTCTGGCGTAAACCTCTTTCCGGGGATATGAACCCATAGGGAGATCCATTAATAAGTACATAATACCTAACTGAAGTGACATAAAACATCACCAGTTTGACCCAATTCCTGCAAAAACCCAATTTGCTTAGAATGACCTCCATGAACCTCTATTCCAGTCTCTCATATGCTTTGGACATATCAGTCTCAACTGCCATGAAGTTTGTTTGGCCAGCTGGGTCTAAGTTAAGGTAGTGCATAATCTCATGTGCCAGAAGCACATTATCCGAAATTAGTCTTCCTGCAGTGAAGGCTCCTTGAGTTTCAGAGATGATTGAAGGCAGGATGGGTTGTAGTCTCTTAACAATGATCTTGGATAGGAATTTGTAGAAAACCAGCATAGACTGATAAGCCTGTAATTTTTCATATCCTTTGGGTTTTGGCATTTGGGGATCAGTGCAATGTGGGTATAGTTCCAGTCCGCTGGAAAGGATCCTTTCTTAAAAGTCTCCTTGATTTTTGCAGTAATTTTATCTCCAATAATATCCCAGTAGTGTTGGAAAAAGATAGCAGCCATACCATCATGTCCAAGGGCACTATCTCTTTTAATGCTAAAGACGACTTGTTTAACTTCCAAGTCAATTGCTGGGGCGTAAGTTTAAGGTTCATGCTGGCAAAAATTTTGGGTTGCATATTCCTGAGTGCTTCATCAATGTGAGGCGGCGAAGATGATGTGAAAAGGTCTCTGAAGTAGTCAGCTGCAATGGAACCTTTAGAGCCTTCCTCAAAATGCAGGTTTCCAGACGAGTCAGTAAGGGCAATCATTTTATTCTTTGCTCTCTTGAAATTCACAATTTTATGAAAGAATTTGGAGTTTTGATCTCCCTTCCGGACCCAGTTTTCCTTACTTTTTTGTTTCTAGAACAATTCTTCCTCTGTGTAATGTGTCCAGATTTCTTTTTTGAGCTCGGCAATTACTTGGAGGTTAGGATGAGGCTTAAAAATCTCTTGGTCCAGTATATTCCTAATTGTTTTGATTTTAGACTGCATGTTCTTCCTAAAGTGTTTTTTCCATGCTGATATCTCTTTCCTACAATCCGCAATGCATTCCCAAGTGGTGCTTCCTTGTTGACTAGCCGTCCAGTTCCAGGCTAGAAGAATGATCTCCTTGAACCCACTCTTGGTTGCCCATCTTTTTTCAAGCAGAAATGAGGCCAATAGCTGGAAGATTATGTCATTATGGTTGTGTAAATAGGCATATGATTAGATCCCATGATTGGCATGTAATTTGTGATAGTTCTGGTAAAATTTTGCAGCCATTCAGTGTTTCCATAGCTTCTGTCCAGTCTACATTGAACCCATGTACTGCCACGTGACCCCATCTAGGAGAAGTGCGGCCCAGTGCTGGTTATTTCCCTCAGACTGCAATTTCTCAGGAAAGATCTGAATGTATAAATGGATCTTTCCGGTCTAATGGAGCCTCTTAGCTTATAAGTATTAGAGTAAAGCTCATTAAAATCCCCGATCAAGAACTATGGCATAGCTCTATTTTCAATGAAAATTTGAATCATGTTCCAGACTTGTGGTCTGTGTTGGGAGACGGGATGGGCATTGACAAAGGTAGCTGCAACTCTACTTGGTCCAATCGATAAGTAACAATCAATGTAGTAGTTGCAGCTGCTATTAACTTGGATATTGAGATTATCTTTCTAGAAGAGAGCAAGTCCACCACTAAGATCCTGTGGTTCAATCATATAGAGATGGTCATATCCAGTCCACTTTTATATTGCTTGTAAGTGTTGCCGTGTGTTTGTCGTTTCCATGAGAAACATGATGTCCGGAAATAGCTTCTGAGGTATTTCCTTTAGGCATCAAACTGTCAAGGTGCTCCCCACTCCTTGACAGTTCCAGCTTAGTATGCTCATTGGGTACTGGGTGGCTTCAGGAAAGCCACCAGACGTTTTTGAGAGCAATCACGTTCCAATTGGGTTTCATATGATTGTGTTGTGTTCAACTTCTGTTTCTTTTTAGATTTTTATTTTTGCAGACTCTTAGCAGATTCTTTCCATTGTTTGTTGTTACCAGCGCGTGATGTGTCATTTCATGTGTGGATACCAATTTTCCTGACTCGTTATTCAGTTCCTCATCTGAAAAGATGTTTGGTTCTCTGGGTTCCGAGTCTGGGGAAATTGTTCTTTTATTTTGTTGCATTTTCTCCAAACCGATGTCATTCTCTAGTGCTTCAAAGTTATCCGCTTTGGGGGAGATTGGTTGAGGTGAGATCAGAGTTTGGTTGTTTTCACTAGTAGCAACTTCCTCGAGAGGGGTGGAGTGTATCTGGGATTGTAGGTCATTAGGTTTTGGGAGGTTTTGGCTTGTATCATGTGAATTCTCTTGGTTCTGAGAATTTCCGGGTTCCTTTTCATGTTTTCATGTCAGTTTGAAGGTACATTTTGTGGGTGAGTCTCCTGCAAGATTTACAGGTATTCCTGACCCTTTTAAAGTCAACCTTCACCAAGATGATAGTTCCAGTTGGCAGTCTAAAGGTTCTGGAGCTTCGTAGGGGATTTGCGGTGTTGAAAAGGATTTTTACCTTTAGAAAGGGTGTAGATGGGTCTTATTCGGATCAAAGTCCACTTCTAAGACTTCACCTAGAGAGTTAGCTACGGCTTTGAACAGATCTATAGTGAAGTGTTTAACTAGTATGTTTAAAAGACGAATCCACATCATAATGGAAGTTAAATTTTCATTAGTGAAATTCTGATCAAGTTTTTAGCTAGGGTGAAGCCCCTGTTTTCAAAGTTCCAGAATCTATATTGTAAGACTTCCTCCATATCAAATTCCGATAGAAATCAGAATTAAAAGATATCATTCCCTAATACTTTGCCCTTAATTATGTTATTTAATCTCCAAATTCTAGGCATTCCCATCATCAACCTAGTGATATTCTGAGATTGGGGATTGAGGAGTTTACCTATGATTGTGAGATTGTCTTCTGGAGTGTTGGAATATCTTCCCGTTGAAGGGAGATCAATCGGGAGATCTTCCCTGATACCCATGGATCTCAATTTGTCAATAAGGTGTTGATCCCTTAGCATCGCTGAGCTAGGATTTGTCGATCAGGATTGATTGAATTAGGAGGTACAATTGTTGTTTGGAGTGGAGAGATGATGATATGTTCCTTTCAAAATAGAAAGAGGGTTTGATGACGGTGGGCATGAGAAATGTCGATGACAGATGATGTGTGTGATTTTTGATGGTTTTAGAGTCTTTTTTAGGTTGTTTTGCATCCGTCTAGATAGATTTTTTGTTTACTTATGTCCTTTTAGGTTTGTTTTTCTTTCTTTGCATTTGCATTTGGAGTCTGGAGTTTTATCTATGAAAAGGAGTAGAAAAGGAGCTAAAACTGGAGCTAAGGACAATTGGATCAGCAGCTAGGCGAAAAAGATCGTGGAACCTCAGATTGCTACCTCGTGGATTTTAGGGTGAGGACTGCTTAGAATGCTCAAGATAAGATGCCTAAGTCACCAGCCTCAGCTTATCTGTCGCGAGGGAAGATCAATCTCTTCATCGCAAGGATTACACTCAGACCATCAACTCAGTCTCAACCCACGAGGACCAAGACAAGAAGCATTCCTCGGTGCCTAAGCTCGCGCAAGGACTCCGAGGGCAAGACTTACAGAATTCTTGGTTGACCGACTTGCATAACCCTATAAATACCCTCTAATCACACTCTTATCATTTTTATCTGTTTTTTAGCTAAAAACTCTCTCTATCTTTTATTGCTTTTATGATTAGCATTGTTTAAGGTACTCTTATGAATATTGTTCTTTAATTTATGATTTGAAGTTTATGATTTAAGTTTATCTTGTTATTCATATTTATTTTCTGCTATTTCATTTTAAGTTGATGTTTATGCAATCTAGATCAACCCTACTCCTCCGCACTCACTCCATGAGGTGCGAGTAGATCCGTTTGGATCTCGAGGATAAGGCGATCGGAGGTGAATCTGTTGATTCCCTCGCCGTTCTAGCCATGATCTGAACTCCTATCTCTTCTAACTAGGCTAAGCTTAATGATGATCTCTCCCTGATTAAGAGAGATTTGATTTGGGCCGTGACCAAAGGCTAGTACCGATGGGAGCGGAGACCAAGTGCATTGTTAGTGATGGCTTGATCTGCCGAAGAGATATCTAGCATGTGGGTTGGCTGTTAGACGAGTTGGGCTTAGCTGAATGCTTCTGGTTTCGTTTGATCGCGGCTAGGGCCGTAATGGATCATTCGAGCTGGATAGGGATCTTTCACCGCGAGAGCGGGTCAATCTAACATTGTCCTGGTCTAGAGATCCCTCAAAAGAGTTAGGAAAATTTATCGCTGATCAACCTCCGTATCCTCTAGATCTTTGTCTTTAATCTTATTTCTTTTTTATTGCAATTATTTTGCTCTGTTTTTATGCTATTTCTCTGTTTTAGTCATTTCCATTATGTTTTAATTTTGTCTTTTTTGTATTTTGTCCTATTCTCTAGTTTGCAAGGTCACCTAAATATTATCTAGTATTAGATAGGTTGTTTACAAGCATCTCTGAGTATTTTATTCGACAATCCCTAATGAAGGCATCAAGCCAATGGAACCAAATAGACCTATGACTAGAGCTAAAGCACACAAGCTAAGAGAGAAACTTGGAGAAACTATGGCTGAAGTGCTAAGCAAAGAAGAGGAAGCTTCTACACCAAACCGCACCAAAATCGATAAGAGCCACATTGAAGTGTTTTCAAGAAGTGTGAAGAAGAAGACAAGGGACTCGGACCAAGATCAAGACCAAGACATTCAATACCTTCAAGACATNAAGGACTTGAGCTGCAAGCAACCAACAAAGCTTGGCCTTTCATTTGGTCCAACAAGGTATGTTTTATTTACAATATAAATGT
>OVBA01007057.1:0-15545 GCA_900406435.1 Lepidium aucheri
TGTTGCAGTAAGCCTTCAAGATCGGAAATCCTCTTGTTCGCTAAAACAAGGAAACCTGAGAGGCGCTTAAGTTCAGCAGTGTTCTTAACCTCTTTCTCTTGAGCAGAGCTAAGCATGCTCGCCAAAGTATCAACCGTCTTGTTCGGCTCATGAACAACAGGAGACGAAAAGCGAGCTTCGCACACACTAACATAGCGGTTGAAAGCTGCAACNTAAAAGAACAAGTGTTGGCGTCACATACAGCAATCGTAAACAACACCTCGCAAAAGTCGTCCTACCTGTCCAAAGCTGTCTAAAACATCCGAGTATATCGCGCTCTCCGCCATATCAGAAAATGCGGGGATAGTGCAGCCGTGGTGCTTGAAGTGACGAAGGACAATCGACATAGCATCCCTGTCTTCGGTTATAGGACAGTTTTGGGTGTGCGAGAAACTCCAATGAAACTTTGGAGCAACGTAGTCAAGACGTTTTCCACGAGCAGGAGTAGAAACACCGGAGAGTTGCTGCTTGCCCTCTCGCTCCGAGTCGGTAGAGATAACCATGTCATCACAAGTGCTAGCCACCCATGACCGCTTGCTAGGATGGTCATACGCGCCCGTATCAACTTTCCTCCGACCAACGAGAGGAAGATCACCAGACGAAACTCCACCAGGATTGGGGCGCGTATACACCATCGAACGAGGACGATTCTGGCCTCCCTAAGAATGGGGGTTACGACCTAAAAGAAAAAGCAGCGAAAGTTATCTTCAAGACTTAAGATGAAAAATGCAAAAATTTTCAGGAACGGAAGAAACTAATACCATTGGTTTTAGCGTCTTTACTCATGCAATCCGCAGAAGACATTCTCGCCAAGATCACTTGGGGATACAGAAAACAAAAGGAGGTTAAGGACCGGCATAAATAGAAGGGGGAGTAGAAGCGGGTCGAGCATGGAAAACCCTAGATTCTCAAAGATACGAGCTTATCGAAATGGAAAACTTGGATCCCCTAGGATACGAAATTATCAAAAGAACGGAAAGAATCTCCAAAATAGTACGCTTCCGAACCGACTAAACCGCTTCAAAAGCTGGGGGCTCATGTTGGTACCAGGCCCAAAAGCCTGAAGAAGCCCAATAACGAAGAACAAGAGAAGGTGGGCCGAGCCGAGCAGGTGGCAAAGCGAGCCTCATAACGTCCGAGGGGCGAGCACGCAAAGCCGGGAGAGCGTAGCCGACTAAGCGAGCAACCAATCTCCGCGGAGCTCGCCTAAAATCAAGGAGGAAATCTCGGAGAATCTCGAGAGGATCTTCTCCAAAACCCTAGAGCAAAAGCCTATAAATAATAGTTCAAAACCTAGGAATAGCCACAAGAAAAACGGGAGAGAACAATCCTAGAGTTTGAAAGATTTCTTTCGCCTTCGTTTGTAATCCATTTTCATCTAATAAAAGTACTTGATTCGAAGTTCCACAATTTGATAACGAGTGTTGAGTTCTAGCATCAACAATTATTATTTTCAATCTGTTGAATATATTCAACAGCCAATTAGTCATGTCATGTTTTATTATTCAACATGCTCATTGCATGGATTCAACTGTTGAAAAAACATTTCAACATGGCCATTGTAAATGATTGTAGCTAGGTATGTTAAAATGGGTTTTAGCCTAATGGGTACCTGAAATTCGATAAAAATTATGGGTAAAAAACCTGTTTTAAACATGCAGAAATAACTGGGTTTTAATTGGGCGGGTACCCTTATGTAATGGGTATAAACTGGGTTTACCCATTGCGTAATGGGTACCCAATGAGCTTTTTCTTAAAAAACAGAGAATAAAAAAGATGAGAGAGAGTAAAAAAGAAGAGAGAGAGTAAAAAAGGAGAGAGAGTAAAAAAGAAGAGAAAAAGTAAAAAAGAAGAGAGAGAGAGTAAAAAAGAGGAGATAGAATAAAAAAGAAGAAAGAGAATAAAAAGAAGAAAGAGAGTAAAAAAGAAGAGAGAGAAAAAAGATGAGAGAGAATAAACAGAGGAGAGAAAGTAAAAAGAGGAGAGATAGTAAAAAAAGGGAAAAAGGAGTAAAAAGAGGAAAGTCAGTAAAAAAGAGGAGAGAGAGTAAAAAAGAAGAAAGAGAGTAAAAAAGAGGAGAGAGAGTAAAAAAAGGAGATAGAGTAAAAAGAGGAGAGAGAGTAAAAAGAGGAGAGAGAGTAAAAAGAAGAAAGCGAGTAAAAAAGAGGAGAGAGAGTAAAAAAGGAGAGAGAGAAAACAAGAGGAGAGAGAATAAAATAGGAGAGAGCGTAAAAACATGAGAGAGAGTAAAAACGAGGAGAGAGTAAAAAAAGAGTAAAAAAAGGAGAGAGAGTAAAAAAGAGGAGAGAGAGTACAAAATAAGAGAGAGAGTAAAAAAGAGGAGAGAGAATAAAAAAGAGGAGAGAGAGTAAAAAAGAGGAGAGAGAGTGAAAAAGAGAGAGAGAGTAAAAAAGAAGAGAGAGAGAGAGAGTAAAAAAGAGGAGAGAAAGTAAAAAAAAGAGAGAGAGTAAAAAAGATGAGAGAGAATAAAAAGAAGATAGAATAAAAAAGAAGAGAAAAAGTAAAAAAGAGGAGAGAAAGTAAAAAAAAAAGCCAGACTAAAAAAGAGGAGAGAGAAAGTAAAAAAGAAAAAAGAGAATAAAAAAAAGGAGAGAAAGTAAATAAAGAAGAGAGAGTATGTATGTGTAGCATATGTATGTCTTTTGATTCCACCATCTCATGAGTTAGGAGAAAAACGATGTATTGATCGTCTGAGCAAGGATGAAGAAATTGACTAGACTATGAGAATGTGCATATGTGAATATAGGAAGGGAAATGTAACATCGGATTTAAAGGGAAACTAACATTCTATATGGAATTGAAATGATGGTCGGGAGTTTTTATGTACTTATCAAATAAATGAAATGGGTATGATAACAATGTCATCTTAAACCATGAAGGTTCGTCGGGTGATGTTCATGTGAAAATTCGATTATTTATATATGGCAAAGACTTTGCATCCAAAAATAATGTTGTTCTAACTAGTTTAAAAGGCTCTTGTACGAATCCTTCATACCTTAGCGGTCATTTTGTTTTTTCAAGTGATAAACATTAACTGAAACGATTCTAAAAATGCCAGACCAATTTATCATATAAATACAATATGATAAATCATCTTTCTATATATTGAAAATGGCAACTCGTAAACACCCAAAAACTATTAAGAATAAACTTTTTTTTGCAAAAGAGCTAATTATTGTTGGAAATTATTCGACTCTAGAAACCAACCTAATTCTTTTTCTTCTCTAACCGATAACATAGAACATAAAACACAATTCACTAATTCTCTAAAAAAAACTTACGTCTAAGTTCCTAGAGAACTAGATTTACAATCGCTTGACTACAAGTTTTATTCAGTCAAATTCAGTAAAAATAGACAGTCGAAGAAAACTAAATTATTTTGCCGATTTATCACAACTGAATACGAGTTTTAGCCAAAAGAACATTGTCTAGAAAAGATGCCACAACCGGCAAAAAAAAGTTCATGATGAAATCAGCCATGGTTTGGCAAAAATAAGAGCATCATGAACATTTTCTCCCCCTGAACCCCCTCAATCAGATAAGGATTCCGATTCGAAAAAAGTTCCATATTCTGTTCTCTCCCTTCTGAAGAGCATAGTAAAAAAAACATCAAATATGCAAACAAGTCTCTTTTGGTTGTGATTTTAATGAAGTAATTAGGCTATACAAACAAGAGACTCTTTTGGTTAATGTGATTTTAATCCCATTAAAGGGTTAAAAATGTGGCTTATAATCCAATGGCCTATGTAGAAGTCAAATAAGACTTTAATAATGTTATATTCCCAAGATAACTTTTATTGTTGTTATCATTTTTGAGATTATCTTAGGAAAGTGTCCAAGACTTATCTTCTTGCCTTTATATTTTTGTGGTCTCTATGTAAGAAACCAACAAACTTCGAATGAAAAATGTCTTCTCGAATTTGTTCAATCTATGGTGTCTAAAATCCAAAGAACAACAGAATATAAAGGACACCCGCATTCATTATGCGACCTAACAATCCACCTCAATTTCTTCTTTTTATCACTGGCAAGATCTAGTCAAATCTATCCTCTCAACTCCTTCTAAAGTATTCAATCAAGGAGGATCATATCAAATTGTTTCAGAGCCACTTTAGAAGTTGATTAATCGATTTCTCTATCATTTCTTACCTATTTCCGCTTCTTCAATCCATTTCTCTTGCTTTTATCGTCTGTTCTAATAAAAGAAATCCATAAAAATTGTGTTAAGAGTCATAGCTCTACATTGAATCTACTTATGTTTGCTTGTTCTTCATTCTTTAACTTCTTTGAGTTTTATCTGCAGATCTGAACTGATTGAAATGGTTTGTTCATTTTCTTAAGCATTGATTGCATTGATATTCAGATTTTAGCTGTTAAGTGAACCAGTTGAGTAGATTTAGGATCTCTGTTGTTTCACTTGATCGAGTGCAGCCATCAATCATGGTCGAGAGCATAGTTCTAGTGCTGAAAACATTTTGATCAACTCACTTTTAGAAGATCTAGTATATACTAGTGTTGTACTCTGTGTCTTTTGGACTCTTTTAATGGTTTTTTCTTGTTTCTTTGCAGATTACCATGGAAGATCAAGAGGTGAATGCATTTATAGGTTCGAATAAATCTTTCCTTTAAGCTTTTACAGCGCATATGAGCAAGTTAATGGATGAGAAACTGGATGCCTTTCGACAAGAGACTCGACCTACAACACACAAAACTCCGACACAAACTAGACATGGAAAATCAGGATCTGGTCAACAAAAATCAGGCACATATCAACAAAATTCCAGATAATGGTTAACGAAGATCGAGTTCTGGTCGAGATGGAATTAGTAATGGTTAAGTCAAAGAGGCTTCTGGGTGTGATAAATTGGTTGATGAATACTATGGTTGTGGTGATCAAAGAAGTAATAAGCAAGTTGAACAACTTCAGAATCGGTTGAGGAAACAAATGCATCATGATGACATAAAAAGGCGTATACAAGAAGTGTTTGAGGTTGTGGAGGTGACCCAAAAGTAAAGGCGAACTCCTCACGAGTCTGTTGGCACTGCAACAAACAAAGAGAGACCTAAGGATTGAAAACAAAAAATTTGTAGCCTTATTGTTGATCAAGGTACTGGTACAAACTTTGCTATTTCAACCATGGTGGAGTAGCTTAGTTTGGAGACTAAGGAGCATCCAAAACCTTACAAGCTTAAATGGTTAACAACTAATAGAGAAATATAAGTGACCGAGGCAAGTGACGGTGTCTCTTTCCATTGGGAAATACGTGGATTAAATACTGTGTGATGTTTTGCCCATAGAAGCCAGCCACATTGTTCTTGGGAAGCCATGGAATGCTGATCGTCAAGCACCTATCAAGGTCATACCAACCAATACTCATTCAAGATTGATAATAAGAAGATCTCACTTGTTCTATTATCTCCAATGAAAGCTTATCTGGATCAACAAACTAAGAACAGGGAAATGGAACAACTCATCTTGCTCAAAATGTCCTTGGAAGCTAAGTGTATTCATTCCTCTGATCAATCTGATCTTGTGCTTAAAAAGCTAAACCCTTAAGAACCAAGTAAAAATTGTTTTTTTAGAAAGGTTATCAAGAAAGACATTAGGAGTTTGTCGTTAAATTTTGAATTGGAACAACCATCGAACTTGGAGCCAAAACATGTTTTTATGTCATTTCATCGTGACTACCCAAGAAAGCACTGTAAGAAACTTTCTTTAGTTAGAACATAGCCTAAGGTGAAGGAATTTCGTGTTCCAAACTCTGGTTTTGATAAAATTATTCCATCTTTTAAATCATTCACACCTGAAAAGTTCTCTAAGCAAAATGGTAATTTGTTTGATGATTTTCGTGAATTTAGCTCTTCCTTAAGAGTTTCATTGAGCAGCAACATGTTTGACTTGTTGAGAACTAAAACAAAATGTGCATTGTTTAAAACTTAGCCTGAATTGAACTGCTTGCTTAAAAACATGTTGATGGAGCCTTGCAAACTGAATTTGAAAGACCATGTGTTTGAATTTCAACTATTCGGAAATTACCGTAGAAGCCTTAAGAATTGAAAGCATGTTTTATCATCTTAAGAGGGTTTTTTGTCTATTCTTATCGCACATTCGATGTGGTTTCTCTAGTCATTGTGAGAACAAAAGAAAGACAGGTTTAGGATTCAAAGGCAAATATGACTCAAGTTTTAACTAATCAAGTTGATTATGAACCAAGACAACAAATGAGTTATCAATTTGGAATCTGGAACTGGAAATACTTGAGGACTCCAAATGCCCAAGGATATCTTGTGCTTTCACAACTTAAATCAACAAACCAGAAGCATAGAGGATCAAAAATAGCCTTGAAGCGTACAAGTAAATACAAAAGTGGGAAGAAGATCAATGATTCAACCACCAAATATGGTCCACACTACGCACATGAAGTTTAACCTCTTCATTCTAATAAAAAAAGAACCACCAGACACATCCTTTAAGCCAAAGACAATAGTACACAAACAAATTTGTATCAAAAATGTCTTCTCAAATTTGTTCACTCTTTGGTGCGTAATATCCAAAGGACAACATAATATCAAAGGACTTTCACATCCTTTGTGCGATCTAACAATCCACCTCGACTTCTTCTTCTTCTTATGGACAAGGTCAAGTCAAATCTATCCTCTCAACCCCTTGTGAAGTGTTCGATCAAGGAGGATCATATCACCTTAAGATTATTGCATCCTCAGTTTTGCTCATAAGGAAAATTAGTCCAAAGTCCCCAAATCACCTCTAGCACAAAATCAACAACTTGATTTAGAGTAATTTAGAGACTAACATCAATAATTAACACTTTAAGATCATTATCTCCTCTACCAAATTTATACTCTTGTTCTATAGTAAACCTTTCTCCAAGTTTAGAGTATATATGATACCTAGATGAAGCTTCAGGAGAGCAGAATTTGGAGGCATCAAAACCAAGCTTCAGGAGAGCAGAATTTGACCCCAAATTTAGTGAGCCTCATCATCTCCAGTGGATTCAAATTTGACTCCTGCTTCACCTTTTGCGTATGAAGACCAGATTGTCAAACAAAAGTTCGGGATTTGCTACTACTATCTTTTCAGTTTTTAGCCAAATCCACCATCGAATTATCTTCTTGAGATTCTAAATCTTGATGGTTTGGTGCATATAAAGAGGATGGTGATAGTGGTTGAGATCTTCCAAGAGGATTTTATATGGAAGATCGTCTTTATCTTTTAAATCTCCCAAGAAAAGTGACCAAACTAACGATTATTAATGTATAACATCATCGCAAGATACCATACCCTTGAGAAAAAGCCCTTTGAAAATTCTCGAAGAAACTCTTTTTAAAAAAAAATCAGAGGTGTTGTGTCGAACAAGAAGATTGAAGAACCCTAATTTGACTCTTTGATATCATGAGAGAACTAAATGAGGCTGACTAAGTCACCGGGTCTTATTAATAGACCTTGATTGAAAACCCAATCAACTGATTTGATTGATGAAGAATAACACTTTGTTTGCATGTCCTAAACTCGAAAAACGTAATTTGAATACGTGCTCAACTTTCATCATAACATGCCTGCAAAATACACTTTTTTTTGTCTAATCCTCTAAATTGGCCTATTAGTTCACAATGACACATAATCACATTCAAAATTATATAAATAACAAAGGCCATTTCATTCATTGATTTGTCAACAACATAATTTTGAATATAAAACAAACGCGTGAGTAATCGAGGATTATTATCAACCATGTGAACATTTGTCATTGTAATTTCTAAAACAGAGAATAAGATCTTGAAAATATCTTTTCTTAGGATTGATCATCCTTGTAGAAACCAAATTCCTTAAAGTACAACACACACCCTACTTTTTAAGACGTACAGTCATAACCAAGATACAACACACACCCTACTCTTTCACACTGGAATGCCCTTATCACAAGCCTTTTTCAAAGCATTGTAGATGTTAAACATATCAGACAGCTGGAATTTTCTTTGGAGAGTCAACAAAATAATGTTCTGTTACTTAAATAGTGTGTATACCCTTCTTTATCATATGTTTGATAGAAAATCACAAGTTCGACTTACACACTAAATAGATATTATGTATACCTTTCTTGATCACATGTTTATCAGAAAATCATAAGTTCAATATTGTATTCATCATTATGAATCAAAGAAATCAAATTGACTTCTCAATCTACTGATTGATATATCTCACACCATTGATGATTTTAGTACAACGAGTATCACTTGACTTCTCAACTCGTGTATTCTTGCTCTCCTTAGCTCTTTGACCTCTTTCACTAACATTTAGTATCTCAATTCAAAGATCATCTTGTGATGGCATGACAAGTACTTATATTCCACTTGATTGATGAAAACTTATATTTGTTTGTATCTTTCACGTACATGCCACACTTTTCTAGAAACAAGTTCCCGTCTCAAATCAGCTCAACAAAACCTCAAACAACGTTTAGTACTCACAAATACCGGTTAACATTCTTAAACTCAACAAAAAGAATAAAGCCCATAGTTTTAGTAAATAAATAAGCCAAATTGATATTTAGTGTTCGTGTGATCAATAATAACTAGTTTCTCCTTAACAAGTTCACGAAAAAAATGATGACATCTATCAATATGTTTAGTTCGTGAGTGTTGCGCATGATTCTTAAAAATACTAATGGCACTTTAGTTTTCACAATAAACAAGTAAAGGTTCAGAAACCATACCATAATCAATAGACATCTATTTTATCCACAAAAGTTGAGTACAACAACTGCCTAAAGATATGTATTCCGCTTCTGCAGTTAAAAATGACACATAATTATGTTTCTTACTAAAGCAAGCTATCAGATTGTTTCCCATGAAAAAACATCCACCGCTTGTGCTTTTCCTGTCATCCAAAAAACTTGTCCAATCTGCATCATAATATCATGTCAAACTGGTCATTGTAGCCTTCGTGTAGAAGATCCCAAGATTCTGTGTTCTGTTGACATACTTCAGTTTACATTTGGCAGCCTAAAGATGACTTTCTTTTGGATTTTCCTCAAATCCTGCTTATCCACCTACCGAATAACAGATATTTTGCCAATTTCCCGTCAGATACAACAAACCACCAATCAAACTTCTGTAAGCTATGGCATAAACAGATTTTCCTGACTCATCTTTGAACATCTTATCATTTCCGTCCATCAAAATTTTTTTTGTCTTGCGAGTTTCCAAAACAAACTTCTGAATCAGTATTTTTGCATACGTGCTTTGATTCACAAAAATTTCATCATTAGTTTGTTTTACTTTTAATCCGAGAAAGTAAGTGAGCTCACAATTCATTGTCATTTCAAACTCTTTGGTCATTACACTCACAAACTTATCAACCATGTTCTAATTGGTTGAGTTAAACACTATGTCGTCAACATAGATCTGAACAACTATGAATCCTTCTACATTGTTTAGAGTAAACAATGTTTTGTCCACACTTCCATGTGTATAGCCATTTTTAATCAAAAATGTGACTAAACAATCATACCACACCTTTGGTGCCTGTTTGAGTCCATACAAAGCCTTGTTGAACTTGTAAACATAATCGGGATGTTTTGGATATTCAAACCTCTTTGGTTGTTCAACATAAACTTCTTATTGAGGAAATCCATTTAGAAAAGCACTATTAACATCCTTCTGGTATAATTTAAACCTCACCTTGCACGCTATACCAAACAGAAACTTGATGGACTCCAAACGAGCTACTGGTGCAAATGTTTCCTCAAAATCGATACCCTCAAATTGTGAGTATCTTTGAGCTACCAACCGTGACTTGTTTGTTACAAACTTTCGTTCCTTTTCAATTTTGTTCTTGAAGATCCATTTAGTACCAACCATATTGGCATTCTTTGGTCGAGAAACAAGATTCCAAACATTGGCCTTTTAAAGTTACCAAACTCTTTTTGCATAGATGCAATCCATAAGTCATCTAGTAAGGTTTCCCTGTAAGTCTTTGGTTCAATCTTGGACACAAAACAGACATATTCAACAAATCCAACAACTTCTTGTTTCTGTGTCATAAAAGCTACAAAAGCAGCATTCCCAATGAGTTGCTTGAAGTTAATATGCTTTCCTCTAGTAATCCTTCTCTCCTAAATCTCACCTATAGCATCAATTGGAACAAAAGCTTGAATATCAAATCCTGTTTCCACATACTCTTAAGGCTTTCCATTCTCTTCAAGTTGTCGAAGTGTTAGTCTAATAATAGAGGCATCATAAAAGACAACATTCACAGTGTCTTGAACTCTTATTGTACGATGATTATGAACTTGTAAGCAGTTATTTGATCCTGAGTAACCAAGAAACATTCATTCATCATTACGTGAATCAAACTTTCCAAGTTGGTCCTTGTCATTCAGAATATAGAAAATGCATCCGAACATATAAAATAATGCATCCTTGGAGTTTTACCCTCCACAACTCATAAGATATCTTTGTTGTCCATTTTCGCATGTACACTCGATAGATAATGTAACATGCAATGTTAATAGCTTATGCCTAGAAGTGTTTAAGAACATTACTTCCATGTAGCATTGCTCTAGCTTTTTCTGAAATGTTATGTACTTTCACTCAACAACACCATTTTGCTATGGGGTTCGTACTACAGAAAACTGATGATCAATGCCTTGTTCTGAACAAAAATGGTTAAATAAATCATTCTTAAACTGTCCACCATGATCACTCATGATAGACATGATATCCTTGCGTTCATTCTTGAGATTTAATGCTAAATTCTTGAAACCATCTAATATTTCGCTCTTCTCTCTAAGAAAACGTACCCATGTATACCAGCTAAAGTCATCTACCACAACTAGAATATAGCGTTTTCATGCAATATTTTTACTTGATTAGAACCAATGAGATCCATATGAACAAGCTCTATCTGATTCTTGGAATTAATATCTGGAACAGATTTGTGTTGAGTCTTTACTACTTTTCCCATGCTACACGAACCCCACAACAACCCTCTCATAATTTCCTTGCTAGAAAAATCAACCATTGTTTTAAAATACAAGTGTCCTAGACGTTGATGCCATATCTGTTTTTCACTTTCAGATTTAGTTGTCATATATATTGAATCACAGATCCACATGTAGCAATCTTCCTGTTTGAACACCTTCTGAACATATCCTTTCTCATCAATTTCTTGACAAGTTGTACTTGTAAAGGTCACCCTTAGACCTGTATCACACAGCTTGCTAATACTAATCAGATTCCCTTTAAAACCATCAACCAAGAAAACATCAGTCAGTTTGGGTTCAGTATCACTACAAGTTACTCTTTTACTCTGAATTTTACCTTTCGCTCCATCTCCAAAGGTGAGTTTATCAGCATTCATTTTTTTAAGATTTTGTAGAGAAATTTGTTCTTGGATTATATGTTTTTGAGCAACCACTGTCAAAGTACCACTTTCACATAGAGTTTACATGTTCTTCTTTTTCTGCTCGAAATGCCACTCTGCAAAACAAGTCCATTCTCTTCACCCAAATTTGATTCCTATTTTTACAATTGCACAATAACTTTTGTTGCTTCTAGATCCTTTGAACTCGTGATTGAAGTTTTTAGTATTGATATCTCATATGTACTTCTTTGCGACAATACCACCATTCAACCTGATTGCCCCAAATTTATCCATGCTACCCGATTTGTGAGAGAAATAAGTGCTAGTTCAATGTTCTCTATCAACTTAAGGTTACTAAATAAGTGGTGAAAAGCACATGAGTCAATAACAAAAGAGTTAGCCGATTTGTCAGAGTAGTAAGTGCTAGTTCAACGTTCTCTACCAACTTAAGGTTACTAAACAAGTGGTGAGAAGCACATGAGTCAATGATTTTTCCATCCAAGACCAACCCGCAGATGAGATTGTTCCTTTACTCCACTTTGTTGATCAAGGTTAGGTTTTTCAGCATTTTCTGGTTCATTAGTAGTCTTAACAAAGTACATTTCTCCTAACATAGTTTGTTGATACCCGAGACCTTGATTAGTATTGTCCGTTCTTCCAACAGTCAAAAGATAGTCTAAATCTTTTATTCCCTTGGACAACATCTTAATTTGCTTTATTTGTTCAAACATTTTACTTTCCAGTTCTGCATTCTTAGTCTTGACATTTGAAAGCTCTTTTCAGCTTCTTTAGGCAAATCAATAGTAGCTTAAATTTTTGATTCCAAGCGTTTGTTCTCTTTTCTAGTTTCTACCAATGAAGCCAGCAGATGCTCATTTGACTGGAGTCATGTTTAGTTCATCATCTGATTCCATCTCTTCATCATCATCAGCTTCTTATTTTTCAATAGACTTTTATTCATCATTAGGCTTTTGTTCTTCTATTACAAGACTTTCATTGGTATTTTGATTGTCATTGTCACCTTCGTCTTCACTGCCCATTTCCCCAATACCTAGATGAGCCACAAATTTTCCAGAAAATTGTTCTCCTTTTCATCATCACTATCACTATCACTCCATGTAGTCATGGCTGATTTTCCACTAGATCTTGTAAGGTACTCATTCTTTGTGTGACCATACCCTATGCAATTATAGCATTGAATGGTTATCTTCTTCTTGGTTGATGGACATTCTGCTTTAAAGTGACCATAACCTTTGCACTCAAGACATTGTTTGTTTGCCTTGTGATTGTCTTTGTCAGAAGACGGCTTCACAAATGGTTGAAATTCTTTTCGTTTAACCCATTCTGCCTTTTGAAGAAATTGTTTGACAATCAAACAACCTTTTCTTCCAGATCTTGAGTTAAGTCATTCTCTTGAGATGGTTTTTCAGTCATAAGAGCTATGCATTTTTCCTTGTTCAACTAAAACTTTTTTTTATCTGTAATTCATATGTTTGCATCATGCATACAAATAACTTGATCAAACTTCATCGTGTCAGAATTCTGAGACACTTCAGTTGAAGATCGATGTCCATGAAACTTGGCGTGTATGCATCCAAGAAATTTTTTTGACCAGTTTCTTTTCTCTGTAGGTTTTCCCTGAGATCAATGTCTCATGAGCTAAAGACGAAAGTTGCTGATGAATTCTTTCACAGTCTCATCTTCTCACATTGTCAAAGTCTCGAATTTTGATGTAAACATATATACGCGAGTTCTCTTCATATTCCTAGTTCTCTCAAAAGTGATATGAAGAATATCCTAAGCTTCCTTTGCATTTCTTGCCTCCTTGTACTCTCTTAAACTGATTGAGGTGTAGAGAATTAAAGATCGTAAACAGGACTCTGGAATTCCATTTAGCTTATGTTTTTTCTGTAGGAGTCCAATGTTTTCTTGGTTTAGGAACAAATGTACCATTCAAATGTTTCAGAACAGGACGTTCCCAACCTTCTTCAACAGCCAGCCATGCATCATCATATACCTGAACATTCCAATATCTAGTTTTCAGGATCTAGCTTCAGCGGTTTTGCAACATTGCCAGTTGGTGTTTCCATCTTTTCCATCAGGATTTACATTTGTAAACAACACAAAATGCGACAAACCACTCTAATACCAATTGAATATGGCAATTCGTGAACACCAAACCAAAAACTAAAAAATACGATTTATTAAGAATAAAATTTTCTTACAAAATAACTAATTCTTGTTGGAAATTACTCTACTCTAGAAACTATCCTAAATCAATTTCTTCTCTAACCGATTACCTAGAACACAAAGCACAATTCACTAATTTCCTAATATTTACGCCTAAGTTCCTGGAGAACTAGGATTACAATCGCTTCTCTTTTTTAAGACTCACAAAACCTAATCTCTTTGTTAGCTAGATCTTCTCTGAATATGATCCTATCTCTTAAACAGAAAATCTTTGGTAAAATTCTGCCATATCTTCAATTCGAATCTCCAACAACATTGCAAAGTCTTGCGCTCCACGCTTCATGTTTTCTCCACGTGATCTCATTTATAAGCACCATGTGCCTTGCTTGTGTCTCCATTCAATGAGGCTCATATGACTTGCATTATCTTCATGACTTCGACTATACTTTAGCTCTCGAAACTCGCATCTTCATATATCTTTCTTAGCTTGTAATCTTTAGGGAAAAAGGGTAAAAAATCCCAAACTTTTATAAAAGAAGTAATTACTTAAATAGTCTACAATTATAGCTAAATGACTCAAATAGTCTCCAAAAAGTTAGACAAAAAAAAGCTGTGGGAAAAGTCACAAAAAATTAACTTGTCCACTTATTTACAGAAATGCCCTTAAAAAAAGCCTAAACTTCACGTACGTCTTCGTCGTCCTCCACTTCTTCTTCTTTCTTCTTCCTTTTCTTCTTATTTTTCTTCTTCTTCTCCTCTTCTTCCTCCTCTTCCACTTCCTCCTCTTCTTCTTCCTTTTTTCGCAACATCTTCTTCGTCTTTCTCTATTTCCACAATTTCAAACTTCAAATAGAAGGTGATACACTGTATGTTTTGTGATTTTGATCTCCAAATCGTATAGTTTTGACCGAATCGAAATGGGTTTTCAACATATTGATTTTCATTTTGTTTTTCTTAGGGTTTGAGAGATTTCTAACCCTGAAACTTACAGATCTAGAGATTCAAGTCAATATTTGGTAAAGGTAAATGTTGTATTCTAAGTTTGAGGGTTTAAATTTTTTGGGTTTAGTCTCGATTGTTAGTTTGTCATTTGGTAGATTTTGGTTAATTTTTTGGGTTTTGTTTATAGTATGGTAGAGTTTGGTAGAGTTAATTTATAGTGTGGTAGAGCTTGGTAAATGTAGTTTATAATTTGATGGAGTTTGGTAGAGTTAGTTTATAGTGTGGTAGACTATGGTAGAGTTTGGTAAATATAGTTTATATTTTCATGGAGTTTGGTAGAGTTAGTTTATTGTGTGGTGGAGTTAGTTTATAGCGTGCTAGAGTTTGATATATTTATTTAATAGTGTAGTAGACTTTGGTAGAACAAGTTTATAGTGTGGTAGAGTTTAGTAGATTTATAGATATTCTTCATCTACAACTGACTGGTAGAGCTTGGTCTATATTTCGTAGAGCTTGGTTGATCTTTGATAGAGCTTGGTAGAGCTTGGTTGATCTTTGGTAGAGCTTCGTTGATCTTTGCTAGAGCTTGGTTGAGGTTTGGTTGAGATTGGTTGATCTTTGTTAGAGCTTGGTTGATCTTTGTTAGAGCTTAGTTTATATTTGTTAGAGTTGGTTGATGTTTGGTAGAGGTTGTTTGATCTTTTTACTAGAGATTGGTTTATCTATGGTAGAGCTTGGATTATCTTTGGTAGAGCTTGGCTGATCTTTGGTAGAGCTTGGATGATCTTTGGTAAAACTTGGTTTATCTTTGGTAGAGCTTGGTTTATCTATGGTAGAGATTGGCATGGTTAATCTTACTTATGAATGTGATTTTCCTTTTTTATGCAAACAGGCCGTCCCTTTTATCCACATGAAATTGAGACTTAGTTTATAGTGTGGTAGACTTTAGTAGACTTAGTT
Source organism: Lepidium aucheri (assembly GCA_900406435.1). Classification (NCBI taxonomy): domain Eukaryota; kingdom Viridiplantae; phylum Streptophyta; class Magnoliopsida; order Brassicales; family Brassicaceae; genus Lepidium; species Lepidium aucheri. The sequence continues at coordinate 15,536 of OVBA01007057.1, forward strand.
TATAGTGTAG
>OVBA01007058.1:0-15540 GCA_900406435.1 Lepidium aucheri
TCCGATTTGCAGGCCGAGATGATGATTTCTTCAGGTCATCACCGTCGATTGGAGACAAAATGTAAAAAATTGGATATCAGATAATCACCACTGGAAAAAGTAGAAACAAACAAATTTTTGATAAAATAAAAAATGAGAAAGGCACGACTTTTTTTTTTCAGCGCAAACCTTCCTCCAATATAAAACTGACACGTATAGGGTTCTTTAAATTTCTTAAGTTTCTTGTTTAAGAAACGGTACTACACAAATAAACCCTTATTGATTTAATTTTAATTCTTTAATTCCTAAGAACTCCTCTTAACAACCCCTTTGGAGCTGCTCTAAGGCTCTAATAATTTATTGGTTGGAGAAACAAGGCTTGACTTGAACTGGTTCAATGAGTTCTCGAGATTTTATTGAAGAGGTCTGAGTCAAAGTCTTCTTTATATGTTTTAGGGTTTTCTTTCTTCTAAAACCCTAATTTTTTTCCTTCAAATCTGAAATCTTCTCGTCTCTTCACGAAGACAGATTGTCGCCTAAGATAGTTCTACTTATTTGATATTTTTATCGTGAAATCCTTTCCCGTTGCGTGAGTAAAAAATATCCTTGATGTTTATCAATAGTTCCTCCTCCTCCATGTCTTCACATCTCATCCATTCGAACCTCCTCCGTAGCGTCGGTCAACTCTGCTTACGGTCCACTGCGCCTCGACGTATTGGCCAACTCTACTTACAGACCACCGCACCCCAACGTCTCGGCCAACTGCGCTTACAGACCACTGCGTTCCGATGTGGCCGCATCTTCCCTCACTTCACTGGTACATACACTAAATCTTTTGACCTAATTGACCATGAATGTTAATTATCCCTGGACTAATCTCAGTTTTCTGTTCAGCTGATGGCGTGATGTTAATTAATAAATTTTCTGTCCGAAACGAGATTAAACATGAGATCAAAACCCAAGTTTCAAGAATGGAGAAATCAATCGGTGCGGTTCCAGGATTAGCTTTAATCCAGGTTGGGGACACAAAGTTACCTCCACTTAATCCGTCTGATGCTTTAATGCTTGGAATGAAACCATTCGTAGTTAGCCTGGCTGAAGATTCCTCAGAAGAAGAGGTGTTAAAATATATCTCACGCTTCAACGATGATCCTTGTGTCCATGGAATCCTTGTTCAGTCGGCTTTACTATCGGTATTTACTTTACCTTGATCGTTGATCTTTTTTATAAATAAGCAGAGAATGACTTAGATGTAATGTATATATATGCATATATGCAGCATATGGACAAACAAAAGATATTGAATGCGGTTTGTATAGAGAAAGACGTCTATGGATTTCACCCACAAAATATTGTACGGCTTGCGATTCATGGCAAAGAACCCTTATATGTTCCGCCTGCTCCAAAAGCATGTATCGAGCTTATTTGCCGGTACAACCTTGAGATCTATGAGAAGAGAGCAGTTGTTGTCGGAAGTAGTTACCGATTCAGTAAGCCAACTGCTCTATTACTCGAGGTATAGGTGATGACCTTGAGAGTTCATAATGTTACTTCTTTTTTTTTGTTTTGTTTATGTATTATTTCCTAAGTGGTTTAGGGAAAGGGTGCAACCGTTACCATTATCAACTCAGTAACTAAAAACCCTGAAGAGATTACAAGACAAGCTGATATCATAATATCGGATCTTGGAGAACAAAACATAGTCAGAAGAAGCTGGATAAAACCGCGAGCAATCGTCATTGATGTTGGATATAAATTGCTTAGGGTAAGCCAAGAATTTTATATAATTGAATTACATTACTAATCGATATGATAAAATTCTTATACTATATATTGCAGTATCAAAATGAGCTTTACCAAGTTGCATCAGCCATCACACATGATGATTATTCTGGCGACTTGGTCACTATGATGTGTCTATCCAACGTTTTAGCATCAGCCAAGAGATCTCATAACTTCATCTAAGAATATTGCTCAGCTTTTTAGTTTCCAACGACCTTAATTTCTTTCGAATTTGGTTTTCTTTGCTTGTGTTGTGGTAGTTATAGATATTTCTGATGAACTTATTGATCTCTCTATCCATGCTCTTAAAATATTCCTTTATAATAATCACAATCAAAAGGGATATAATCAAAATCTCTTTAGGTTAAAGTGATTGATTTCTTTTCCAGATGGAGATGGACATAAATTTGAATGATGCCCTCTAATTAGAATGATGTACCGTTACTCACAAACATATATAAATTAATGTGGGTAATGTGTATGTACATTGTACAACACTAAGTGATCTATGCCCACACTGAGATCCATGAATGACATACATAGTGTTGGATTTGATTAATCGTTGTGCATTTTAGCAATTTAGTAAATTATTTACCTGGTTTCATTTTCATAATGTGGTTGTTCAACAAAATATTTCAAAACTAATCCTAAATATAGATTTAAAATTAAGTCTACATCAAATTTTTTTCTCAACAAAAGAGAAAAATGTAAACTTAGTTTTAAGTCTACAACACATTGGTCAAATGCAAAACAAGTCCATCTGTTAATTTGTAGACTTTATTTTTAAGTCTACAAGCAAAGTAGACTTAAAATAGAGTCTACTATTTGCAAAATATTGAAAAATAGTAATGTTGTTAGATTGAGATTGTGTTTACCTTCAATTACTGTCTTGACCTTTGAGTCAAGCTAATACCAACGAATTCTAATCATTTTTATTCTAAAATCTAGAAAACAAGAAGATCTAAGAATTTGAATACTTTTGAAATGCAAATGAGAGAGTTTTTTGGATGAAATTGGTGAGAGAGTAGAAGAATGTGATGCTATGTTAGTCATTTGGAAGTTATTGAGTATGAAATTGGTAGATAAATAAGTGGTTTGTAACAAATATTTATGTCTTTTAAGTATTTTTGGAATTAAAAAATTGCATGATTGTCAATATATAAATTCACAACGTTAAAACATATAAAATTTTAGAAAGAAAAAAATGAAAGTCATTTTTGTATTTGACCCCCCAAAATATGTTATTTTTAAAACTAGCTCACATATGTATTGTATGTTCTTTATAATATTATGAGAATGTGTTGTTTGTCTCATTTCTTTACCTCCATCCTTCACTCCAAGTTTCATTGGTTCATAATTATTAAATTGATGTCACAATTTCAGTATAACATATGTTCTTACGTAGTTAAATACATTTTTCTATGTACAATTTTGAGAAATCAAAAAAACTTTGTAAGATCTTGGAAACTAACAAACAAATTGATCTGGAAGTTACATAATACTTTAAAGCAGTTGACATAATTTATGTTAGAACCTCTATATTTTTTAGTTCATGTAAATAGCCATATAATTTGATATAATCTATGTAGCTCACAAATATTTTTCCTAAAATTGAAAGTCTCTTTAGCAGATCAAATTCAAGTACCGAATGTACAAAAGTTGCTAAATATGAGAACCAAAAAAAAATCGTTGACTTCTTGTCATGCATTTTTCTTGACTTTCAATGATCCAAAAAGCCCATGTTTATTTTAAGTTGTGGCCCACTAAAGGCCCACGGTCTCAAATGGAATATTTTATTTTTTTAAAATGAAAAATCGAATAGTGTAAGGTCGACGGCGGATAACGAAAAGCTCGCCGAGAAGCCACAAATGGCGGGCGCGAAATCTCTGCAACCCAGAATCATTATCTCTTCGTTCTTCGGTGATCGCTCTATTCGATCAACTCAACCGCTTGTTCATCTGTTTCACTTTGATTTAGGTTCTTCTTTTTTCTCACACTTTCCTGACTTCTTCTACTACTTCTATTAATGAATGTATTAGTTGAACAAATTACAAAAGGTTAAGAAGCTCACATTGCCAGTTTGATTCCTAGATGAGTTTATGAATTGTTTTTGGTTACCCCATGAAATGAAATCCATGTGAGGTTTTTTCTCAATTTGGGCAGGAAGAAGAAGGCATGTTTCGATGCAGTTATCAAGATCTTTGTCCGGATTAACCAATCTCCTGTTTAATAGAAGGTATTATTAGTTGTCTTACAATCTAGCTACTGAGTTTGTTTGGATTCAAGCTATGTGGAGTGTGGTAAGTAGCAGCAGAACTTATATTCTTTCACTTTATTGCTTTTGGTTAAAGAAATGTAGATGATGTTATTGAAGGCGAGCGAAAACGTCTGAAACCAGGAACTGTATCTCCTCGTCGCTCTGTTCCGGACCATATAACAAAACCTCCATATGTTGATTCTTTTAAAGTCCCTGGAATCTCAAGTGGACTTGAAATTCATGACATGAAAGGTATAGAATGTATGAGAGCTTCTGGGAAACTTGCAGCTAGAGTTCGGGATTATGCTGGGACTTTGGTTAAGGTGAGGAAAGTTTAATACTCTTCTTTTGCAGTTCAAGTTTTTTGATGCTCTGTTAGTCATCTCATTTGATTAATATTTGGCAGCCAGGCGTAACCACCGATGAAATTGATGAAGCAGTTCATAATATGATTATCGAGAATGGAGCATATCCTTCACCTCTTGGTTATGGAGGTTTCCCAAAAAGTGTTTGCACATCTGTGAATGAATGCATTTGCCATGGAATTCCTGATTCACGACCACTTGAGGTGCGTCTTTTTATAGGTTTTCATTGGGCATTTTCAGTGTCTTTTATTCGGGAATTCGATATGTATGTTCTCCTTTTTCAGGATGGGGATATAATCAACATCGATGTCACTGTTTACTTGAACGTAAAACTTTTCTTCTCTTGCTTATTTCCTGATCCTCCACTAGTTAAGTAAATTTTGTTGTCTATTTATTTTGGATGCTTATGTTTGCAGGGTTATCATGGTGATACATCAGCAACTTTCTTTTGTGGTAATGTTGACGAGAAAGCTAAAAAGCTAGTCCAGGTATGTGCTTCACTAAATTTCTTGTTCTGTTTCTGCCTTAGTTTTGTGATATTTATACGTGGAATGGTCTAGGTGACAAAAGAGTCTCTGGACAAAGCAATATCGATATGTGGACCTGGAGTTGAGTATAAGAAAATAGGCAAAATCATTCAGTAAGAAACCGATTCATTCAGTAAGAAATACACAGCATTGAAAAATCAGTTCTTTTTTTGACATCTTAAAATCTTTCTGCTTGTGAAGTGATTATGCAGACAAACATAAATATGGAGTTGTCAGACAATTTGTAGGCCACGGTGTTGGACAAGTCTTCCATGCTGATCCAGTTGTTCTACACTTCCGTAAGTTTTTCCTAAATTCATGTATTGAGATTGCTTTGTAGCCATTCGCATAGTCTCTTGAATTTGTTTTTAACACAGGGAACAATGAAGCTGGATGTATGGTCTTGAACCAAACCTTCACCATAGAACCAATGCTTACAATAGGAAGCAAAAACCCAGTCATGTGGGATGATAATTGGACAGTGGTGACAGAAGACGCAAGCCTCTCTGCACAATTTGAACATACAATTCTTATAACCAAAGATGGAGCTGAGATACTAACCAGCTACTAAAAATCGTTCCAAAATATTGTCTCAAGTTGATCTTATTGGAATGGAAATAACCGAAAGGTATGTAAGAATCACATTCATATTCAAATATCATTTTTCTCACAAGCATAGTGAATCTGTTGTAGTCACACGAATAGAATATAAAATGAAATACTATAGATTTCTTAGAACAAGTCAAAATCAGATCTTGAGTTTAGGAGATTTTGATTCTCTGAGTTTCCTTTCTTCTGACAGAACCATTGCAAACCTGTAATAGTTAGAAGTATTTTACAGATTAAATTCACGATTATAAGAATGTTTTCTTTCTTTTTGGGATAAAAAGTTATTAAACCTTTTGAGAGCTTCTTCATTAGTGACATCTTCAGAGATAGGTTGATAATGACCAGTTTCGAGATTAACACGAGAAACTCTTTTCTTTAATAAAGCTTCACCAACTTTAACAAGACCTTCCATATTTTTTTCTGTTGCTATATCCACTGAACCCAAGTCACCTTTCAACGTATCGTCCTGTTATAAGAAACAAACATATTCAATTTTAGTAAACTCTTTAATATTCTTGGTCAATAAAATTGACTCTCTACTAACTATCATAATTATATACGTATAATGTTTCGTACAAGAAAAACCATACGGATAAACCTTTACAAGAAATCGATTTTTAGTAGTATTTGTTTTAGATAATAAAACTCACATTGATACGTAAATAGTTCTTTTCGGAACGAAGAGCTTGGAAAACAACAGAGCTTTGGTAATCAACCATGTCGTGGATAGCTTCATTGTAACAATCAAGTATTGGAGTTGAACCATTATCAATGATCCAACTTATCAATCCCCATTTCGACACCATTTTAGCATTATACTTGTCTTGATTCCTTATCGAACCTGTCCCAATCGATATCACCAAAAACCTCGTAAAATCCAATGGACTTATATCTCCCATTGCTGGATTCTTCTTCATTATCTGCTTTGTCACTTCTGCAATCGCACATATCGTCTACAAAAACGAAGCAGATCTCAAAATGACTGATAAAACTAATGTTTCAGATATGTATAGGATTTAGGGTTTTGAAAATGTACTGGATTGTTTGCTGCAATACCACCATCAATGAGGTTGAATTCATGTTTGTTTCCTTCATTGTCTTCATTAGTGAATCGGTGAGCCGGGAAGAAGGTTGGTGCGGCTGATGTACTTATACATATGTCTGATAATTTCGCATCAATGCTTCGATTATACATAGCCTGTAAGTTACAACTTGGATCAGTTCTCATGATGCAATAACGTTTCGATAGATTGTTATTTATGTTATACCTGGTAAGTAGAGAAGATAACTGGTTGGAGTTTCTTGATATCGAAGCAAGGTATAACAACGTTTGTCAAACACTGAGTTAGTTTCGTATCACCCAAGAAACCTTCAATTAGGTTATGAAGATATTTCCCATTGTACTTAGGTCCTCTTACAAGTCTCCTCATTGTATCACCAAAACCACATAACCCTCTGTGTAAATCCGCAAAGACCAACCTTATAAACCACGTTTTCAACTCTGAATGAGTTTTAAACGCAAACGCTTACCGTGACTGTGGAAAGATTCTAGGAGAATGCTTGAGATAAAACGGTACTATCTCATTGGCTGCAAACAAAGGAAAGTTGCGTTTGCGGCTGTGGTTAGCGTCTTGTGCGGTTAACATCGCTGCAATCAAGCCTCCAGTGCTCGTCCCTGAGATGACATCAAAATAATCCACAAGTCTTGCCTCTTCACCATCCAATTCCTGTTTAATAGATCACTTATACATACATAAACTAATGCACAAATCTGCAACGAAACCAAGTGTTAGATATGTATATATACCTGAAGTTGTGATTCAAGGAAAGCTAAGATTGTGCCGGGAATAATTCCACGAATCCCACCACCATCGATGCTAAGAATAGTGATAAGTTGTCCATACGAAGGAGGAAGACAAGAGAATGATCTACTTTCTAGATTATCAGTGCTTATAGATATCTCTGAATCCATGCTTTTAAAATCTTCTTTTACAATAATCACAATCAAAGACTATTCTTAAATCGGTTAAAGTGATTGATTTCTTTTCAAAATGGAGATAAATGTGAATGAAACCTTAGAACTACCGTTACGTACAAACATGTATATATAGAAATATATATACATTTATAAATGTAGGTAATGCGTATGTACAACACTAGGTGATGCATGCCCATACAGAGATCCATAACATAGTGTTGAATTTGATTAACAACGATTTTATTGGTTGGGATTTCGTGTTTATGACTCTCACGCCACATTACAATTTAAGGTTACTTTATAGCAAGTCATTGTTAGACACATACTGTGCTTCTAGACTAAGCATGTCTTGATCATGACAGCTGTTCTTTCCAATCAAATTACTTGACATTACATTTGCACACAACATAACATTTGCACACAACATAGATTATACGCACAAGTCACCTTAACATTTTATAAGATATTTTGAATATAATACAGATTTTCTTTCATAGCAGCATAGTATTAGATGGACAACGAGTCAACGACCTCATAAATAGTGTAAGTTCTCTAATTGGAGTTGGAGTTGGATAAGATTCGAACTTATTGTTCTTTAACTGGAGCTGAATAAGATTCAAATTTCACTACCTGATACCTAATTAGATTAGGGTAAGCCAACTAGATCACCTGACTTTTTATCAAACATTAAAATTAGATAAATAAATAATTATATGAGAAATTTAACTATTACAATCCGAGCAAGTGACCTTCAGCTTAGTGGTAAGTGGTAAGTCCACTAAAACCAGGCGCACTTGCATGTTTCGGGATCGAGTCTCGCTGCCTGCATTATGCAAAAACTCGGTTAATGGGTCGGTTGTGTCCCAATGTTGAAAAAAAGAAAAAAACTATTACAGTATGAAATAATTACGTGTAGATAGAAACAACGAGAACCATACTTCTAAGTAAATGTAACCGTTATAGACGAAACATGAAATGTGGCCTAATAATGGATTAGATCTAATCTAAAGACTAACGTAACTGAGAAAATAAAAACTTCAAAAGAAGGTTTTTTTTGCTAAATTGAAAGATTATATTAGCTATTCCACCAACTTTTAAACCTAGGAAATAAATTTGATTTACTATTATATAATTAGTTTTATCTCCATGCCGTAGCAAGTAGTACTATAAATGCATCATGGTCTACTTTTTAGAGATTGTGTTAATAAATTTTTTTATAAATGTATCCAATAATTATTTTTACTCGGCTCTTTCACATAAATCTCTGATGCAAATCTTCACGTATCGCCAAGAAGCAGGTCGTCCAGTTGGTTTGCCCCTGATCTAGTTAGGCATCAGGTGGGGGTTCAAATCCCACCAGCTCCAGTAGGAGCAATTTGGCTATGGATCGGGCTTTTGTCAATCTCACTAGTAATATGAATGAGTAAAGTTGACAAAAAAAAAATCTTCACGTATCTCGTTTCTTTTACTTGATCTTATATATAAACTATAGTTTTTTCGACGGGTCTTGAAAGAGTCAAGTGCTTGTAAGAATAAACATCCTCTGAAGAAAGTTACAATTAAATATACACGTTGAAGTTGAAAATAATATGTACAATAATTTATAACCATAAAGCCATCCCCTATGAATTTATAAAAACAAACATAAGTTGTCCACATTTTTTTGGATAAAGAAAAAATAGTTTTTTATATGAGAAAACTCACTGAGATCAATACTCAACTTGATTTGTAGTATGGATAATAGATACATATGCAATCTAGGAAACTCTTTACATAAACTGAAAAATACTCAACTTTGAAAAGAATTAAATCAGAAAAACAAAGCCAAGCAATTCACACATGTGATATTGCAGAGTATATAGTTTCACACAAAAATTCACAAGAAATCAACAAGTTGTATATAAAAATTTATTATTTTTGATCGTATCGCTCTAAATTTATTACTTTTAGTTCTCATATCATGTTGATTAATATGAATCTTAATCGATGGATTGAGCTGCGTATTAAATTTATTACTTTTAGTTCTTATATATCATGCAACTCGCAGCTAACAGGCTGGTGCTCTTCAAAATGTTTGTTAACATCTATTGATCCACCTTCAAGTGCAAATGGTAGTGATGTATACCTTTGGCACTATGGAAATGATAGCAACCAGTCCTCTTTTTTAAGCAAGCAATCGTAGAACTGTATCTGTACACTACCTTAGTAGGTAGTGTCCAAAACTATCTGGTTTTGTTCTTTTATCTTTGTTTGTTGTTCTTTGGTTTTTCTCTTAAGTCTCATCAGCACATTTGCTTCTCTTGCTCTTTATCTGCAAGAATTTGGGAAGCGTGTGCACGTTATGTACTAAGTTAACTTGATTTGTGGTATGGATAACTAGATAACAAAAATTTAACATTATAAGATAAGTGCTATCGTAAGCATATATATACTATATGCAAGGTAGAAAAGTTGTAACTTAATATTATTAATGAAATTTGTTATCTTTTCCAAAAAAATATATTCAACTTTGAGAATAATTAAATCAGAAAAAACAAATCAACAAAGAGAATTCGCAGAACAACACACATATAATATTGTACAGTAAATAAATTCACACAATAGTTCAACAAACTGTATTTAAATGTCTTAGATTTGATCTCTTGTATGCGATCAGTTTGATGAAGCTTTAAGCATTGTGTCGCTCCTCAGTATCCTTAATTTCCTTTCATCTGAGAGCTTTTTCGCAAAGCTACATTAACAAATATCAAACAATTCGATTACTTACGATCCAAGAAATCTATCAACAAAATTCTAAACTCCATAATCACCTCTTGAGTTGTTGATCATTAGTAACATCTCCACGAACAGGTTCATATACACCTGTGTCAATATTCATACGCACGACTTTGCTTGTAAGCAGCTTCTCTCCAATCTTCACAAGGTTTTCTAAGTTAGGCTTTGTTGCTAGATCCATAATGCTTACATCTCCTTCCAACGTATCATCCTGCAATCAAATAAATATTACTTAAGTTAAGCCATCAGTTACAATTTAGGACACACATATGTATTAGTCAAGTAACTTTTACATCGATTCTGAGGTAGTTTTCTTCGGAGTTTAGGGCTTGAAACACAACAGAGCTGTGATAATGAATCATGTCACGGCTTGATTCTGAGGTTATGTCTAATATCGGAGTATTTCCATTGTCATATAACCAAGATATGATTCCCCATTTTGAAGCCTTTTTTGCACTGTACTTCTCATCTTTCTTTGTAGATCCTGTTCCTAATGATATAACCAGAAATTTGTCGAACTCTAATGGCTTGAGCTCACCCATATCAGGATTATGCTTCACAATCTGCTTAGACACTGCAGTCATAGCTACCAAAGTCTAGAACAAAACCAAACAAGAACACATTTACTTCACAATCTAAATGAACGTTTTATTAAATTTCTTTGAGTTCTCTTAGTTGTTGACAATACCGGGTTATTAGCAGTAACAGCACCATCAACGAGGTTAAACTCTGTTGTCTTGCCTTCACTATCTTCATTGGAAAAGTAATGAGGAGGAAAGAAAGTAGGAGCAGCTGATGTACCAAGGCATATGTCAGATACCTTGACGTTCAAGCTAGGGTCAACCAACGCCTTTAAACAACAAAACAAACAAACAAAAAGTGGATGTCGCTAAGTTTGTTGATGAAATTGATACAAGAAGTCTAGTTTTGAGTTTGTGGTTTGTGTTAAGAACAGAAAGATGAAGCTGAAGTACCTGGAAAGACGAGAAAATGGTGGGTTGGAGTTTTTTAATATCGAAGGTAGGTATCACAATGTTTGTGACTGTCTGGTGAAGCTTTTTGTCTCCAAGCAGGTTACTTAAGAGTTTTCGTAGATACTTTCCGCTGTACTTTGGACCAGACAGAAGCTTTGGAAGCTTCGGTAACAGAGCAGACAAACCACTGCATATTTCACTAGATTAATTGTCTTTTCACTTGCCACGTGGAATTTCATGAGTATAGATATATTTCAAATTTAAGCACATAGTATTATCTAAATTTTTAATGTTAAAACTCTACTCTCGAAAACAAATACAATTACTGATGACACATGATCTAGTAGTAATAGATATTTTACAAATTTTCAGGTACCGAGGTTTAATTTTTCTTCAATACAAAAGTAAAGAATAAGAAAGAGATTTTAAGATATGAATTTTAGCTATTGATCGGTTTTGTCGATTTAATTACTGTTTGAAGAAAAACATAAGGTTGACAAAAAAAATACTTACGTTGGCTGTGGAAATATTTTGGGAGTATGTTGAAGGTAAAATGGAACTATGTCCTTGGCCGAGAAATGAGGTCGACCAGTATCGTCCGGTACGGTCAGCATCGCCGTTATGAGACCACCGGTGCTAGTTCCAGCCACCACGTCAAAGTAATCAGCTAGTCTCACGTCTTCTCCATCAAGCTCCTATAGCCACAACATTAAACCAAATGAGAGAATTGTATTTTTTTCAAACTACATCGTAAAGATTAAAACCAGGACTCGTAGTCTGGTTGTAAAGGTAGAAGTAAGTCTCCCGTCATCCGAATTCGAAACCTAGCTACGGAATTTTTACATTGGGCTTTCCTGAACTTCAGGAGATGTACATCCAGACCCAGGTCGAAGACCCAAAACCAAACCTCCTGACTACAAAAAAAAAAGATTCAAAGATTATAACAACCTGAAGTTGTTGTTCGAGATAAGCAAGGATAACACCGGAGATGACTCCTCTAACTCCACCACCGTCGAGGCTGAGAATGGTTACGAGCTTTCCACATGACGGCGGTTTGTTTTTCTTGCAGGACGAGTCATTCTCCATAATATTTAATTATTATTCGATATATCTTCTTTTTTTGAGCTTAGAAGCTTATAAATTAAATTTGGTAAGAGTTTTGGATGTATAAAGGTGTTTATATATAGTAATGCACGATTTCACTTGTATAGAATTTGAAATAATTTTTATTAAGTCAGACTTTTCTTCAAACATTTCGTGCTAATCAGGATCAAATATAGCTAATGTTATTTTATAGTAACACACTGTATCAATTATTTACGTAGTCCATGTTGAGCTGTCATATTAATATATACTAGATATAATTAATTACTATATATATATTATAATTAAGAAACAAATACTTTCTTTCGTGAACGTTGCAATAAAATATGTCATGCAAAATATTTTAAAATTTGATTGTTCTTTAGACCTTCTCAATTCACTATTTAGACTTGTTCTATAGACATCTGTCAATTTATTGAGTCGAACAAAACATTGCAGCATGCACGCTTTCTCAATTAACCACTAATATTTCACTTATACATAATAAATATCAATTTCACGTATGGAATATTGTAGACAGTAGAATTATTTGGCTAGAATTTTCTTCGTATATTTCGTGCTAATCATGATTTATTTTTTCTTTAGGACTATAATAATGTTTATAATTTTAGAAAAAAAATGTCAATGCTAAAGCTTGAGCTGTCATGAGCTTGTTTACTAGAAAAATATTGTAATGGATAATCTTAATTAAGTAATTAATCTTTCTTTCGTGGACTGTCCCAAAAATATAAGAAAGAGATCTGCGTATCAAAAAAGATTCAACATTTTATTATTTCGAAATTTAATACTGTAATTATCTTCTGTGTTTTGAGTCTTTTGACATTGACAAAATCATATTCATATTTATTCCACTCTAAAAGATTGTGGTTTATCAATAAATGGGCCTTTAATGGGCATCAATTAAAGGCCCAATATGTATGTAATAAAATGCAGTTTACGACGTTGACCAAATTGACCCATAGTAGTGTCTCTTCTTCCTTATTGTCGTTCATTTTTTTTTTTTGATAAAGAGCTTTATCCTATTTGTACATTTATTTAAATATTATCTACTTTGTCATAATATCAATAAACTTACTAGAATTTTCTAGATAACATATATATGCGTAATCACTTATGCGTGTAAAATGTTATAGATGTCATAAGTTTATTAATCTGTTAAGTAGTATTGTTTATTTTTTCTATTTATTAGAAAGAAAAAAAATTAGACACTAAAACATTCTTCGGGCCTCTAATGATAGGAAACAAATACTTTCCGACAAAATACGTGTTCAATAAAAAAAAAACAATTTTGTTTTATATTAAATAGTGACAAATAAATATACAAATGTAAGGTTTTGAGATGTAAAAATTAACTAGCATGCGCTCATAAGTGATAGTGAACATGCGATGTACCACGTACGCTAGCTCTAAATGGACCCTATTCACTTGTCCTATTGGACCACATTTGGTTATCTAAAGCAAGAACAAATTGACTAATCATTGAAAAAAATTGGGGACCTATCGATCGAATTGATATTAGCTTATTTTATGTGTATAAATGTGGCAAATATACAGAGAGACATATAATGGGTATTGGTCCAAAATGTTTCCTTATATGAAATTAACAAATTCACGAGAGCAAAAGTTAAAGTTTTAATTGTGAATATATATAGTAAGATCTTCTGTAACGTCGCCATGGTTGGATGTTACTATCAGCACCACATAGGTCCATTAATGGCATGTGATGTGAAGAAGCTATATCATCAGAGACGACAATTGTGTGTCATCTAATTTATTTATTACATCTATATATATATATATATATATATATATAGATATATCATATATATTATCGTATATATTTTTTGAGATTATTTAAACCTTTAAAAGTTAGTTTGTTGAGTTTTCGTAATTGTTGCATTTTGAATAAACACTACAAAAAAATTTTTTATAGAAACATAATATTTCGTCACAAGAATGTATATATCGTCACATATTCTTATGAATTTGTGACGATTGGTAAAAAATTGCTATACAAACATTGCAAATGTATGGTCATAATAAAAACGTCACAATACTCATGACGAAAAAAATATAGTAACAATATCATCACAAATTGTTATGAAATAGAGTCACAATAATTTTTTTAAAAGCGTAACAGAAAAAGTTTGTAATAAAAATATATATAATATATCACAAATTATTATAAATATTGTTAGTTACAATACAATAGTTATAATAGCTCTATTTTTTTGTGGTGAAATTTTTTAAGTTTGGAAAATGAATTGACATTATTCTAAATTATGTATTCTACAAGCATGTGAATGTTATACATATTGTGTACAGAAAAATTGTTGAAAAAATATATTTGGTTTTGTCTTTTTATAAATTAATAGAAATTCACTTGAAGCTAATAATGGTCCATCGTAGAAGGAAAATGAGCAGAGAAAATTTTGTGTAAAATATTTATAAAAATTCCCAAAATTTTGTGATTGATATACATACATATTGGGAAATAAATGACGTCGACCTTTTGTGGTGAATGCCAAAATAACTTTTGAGTTGTTATTTTCCGAGTATACAGAAAATATATATATACATGCAAAGTTTTTTTTTTCCCGAATTTAAAATCTATTAATACTAATATTCAGTCTCAGCCTGTTACAAAAGAATGGGCTTCTGAATAAGCCCATTAAAACCATGGAATCGAAGCAAACGAGAAACAAAGAAAAAGCCACGTAGGCCCATTAGAAAGACAAAAGACTGAAAACGAGAATTAAAAGCGAAAGATTTTGTAAAGTAGAGCTGGTTTTAATTTTGGTTTAGACCGGTTTGTAGATTCGATGTGCCGGTTTCCTTCTCTTGGCCTGTGGTTTCCATAGCAGTCTGGTCTTGTAATTGTTCATCCGCAGGTCTGTTGTTGTCGGGGATTCCTTCTCCTTCTGTTGCACTCACCATATCCATGTTCTCGTCCGTTGTAGGTATTACAAGCTCCGCATCAATTGGATCAGGGGAAACATCTGCCATGAACGTGTCTTGTGGGTTGTTGATCACGTCTTCGATTTTTACCCTCGTACTGTATATGTTATGTGACGGTGCTCTGCTTTGAAGTGGTTGTGTTGAGATAGGTTGTGTAGCTAGTGAATCTGAGGAATACGATCAGTCCGTTGTTGAGTCGCTGCCAAGATTACTTGGGAAAGGGTCGTGCTCT
>OVBA01007059.1:0-15539 GCA_900406435.1 Lepidium aucheri
TATATATAAGACATAAAAACAGAAAATCTATAATCTCAATATAAATATACAGGAAATAAATCAATTTTGTCACAAAAACATTACTTATATATAGAAGCTATAAATAAATATATTTTTTAATTATAAGATTACAAAACAAAATAACTAATACTATGAGCTTTTGTAAAAATTAAATAACTAATGATATCAACTTTCAAGTTTTCAAAAACTAAAAATTATATTATTTATATTAAATATCAGTTTTGTTAATTTACAAATACATATTAATAAGATGATTATACATACATTTATATTAGTATATATTTACTGAATTAATTAAGATATTAATAAATAAAAATGTGTTCTATCGATAATGTATAACACATCAAAATTAAACATAGATCTTAAAATCTAAATAAATACGGGTTCAAAACTCTAAATAAATACGGATGTAAAAATTAAGTTATAAACGAGTCTAAAACATAAAAGGAACATGAGTCAAAACGTAAATAACACGAGTCAAAAAATTTTATATGTAAAATTATAATGCATCAAAACATAAGTAAACAGAAATAAAAAATATATATCGTGTACAAGAAACACCGGTGATCACTATAAATTTATTCTTAATATATCAAATATATATATAATTAAGTAACTAATAAATTTACACATATAAATCAAACCATAAATAAATAAATAAAACAAACAAATATTACATAACTCATGCATAGCACGAGACATCATCTAGTATTCTATAATTTATGTGTCTAATTATTAATTTTGTATATACACGAGAGTCATAGTAGAGAGTTTTATCTTCTGTTTTTTTTAGCAGATTATTGAATAATTAGGGTTATACCACGTTATAGCATAGAATTTGATTTTTTTTCAAGTTATGTTTATTTAGTTTTTATGACTGTATTGATATTTTGAATATTGTTTTAGAGGATCAAGACCCGAACCGATATTAACCCGAATTCGAGGAACCGAATATGAAATAAACCCAATAAAATACTCTAATGAATCCTAATTCTATATATTTGAAAACCGAACCCAAAACCAAACCGGAACCAAATTAAGAACCAAATTTTAGTTTTTTTTACTAAATCTTTTTTAATTTTGAATTTTTTATATAAAAATACTCGATCCCGTACTCAATCTATACCGAACCAAACTATAAAAATAAAAATATCTGACTATGTCTTAAACTGAAATAACCAAAATACGAATTAGATGAACTAGATTCGATAAAATACTAGAATATGTCCTAAATCTATGTACCGATAAAATCGAATCCAAATTCGAACCGAAACTCAATCAATAACCAAATTTATAACCGATATATTTTTTCTATTAAATCTTTATTTATTTAAATTTTAATATTAAAATCTATAACAAAACTTACCTTAAGCCTATTTAAAGGGTTGTTATGAATCATAGATTAATTTTATCATAAATTTTATAACATGTCTAAAATGAAAATATCTCCCAATTTAATATATACTAGGATTATACTCGTATTATAACGCAAGATTTGTTTGTTTTGATTGTTTTTTAAAATTGTGTTCATTAAGATTGTTAGATCTGTATTGATATTTTGGAATATTTTGTTCGAGATGTTGTTTTAGAGGCTTGAAACCGAACTGAAATCGATATGAATTAAAAGAACTGAACCTGACAAAATACTCAAATGGGTTCTAAATCTATGTACCCAAAAAAGCGAACTCAAACTCGAACTGAAACCAAATCAAGAACCAAAATTTAGCTTATTAGATTTTTTCTATTAATTTTAAATTTACTTTGAATTTTTAAATAAAAAATACTCAAACCCGAACTCGATTTATACCGAACCAAACTCTATCCTAGAAATTAAAATATTTAAATAAGTATTAGATCTAAATAATCAAAATACCAAATTAGATAGAATCCGACTAAACACCAGAATAATCCTAAATCTATGTACCTAAAAAATCGAATCCAAACCCAAACCAAAACCGAATCTGTAACCGATATATTTTTATTAAATTTTAGTTCTTTTGATTTTTTATTAAATTTTTATTAATTTTAAACTTTTATATATAAATTTGTAACAAAATCATCTTAATCCTATTTTTAAGGATGATTATGAACTATAGATTAATTTTACTCTATAGTTTATAACACTGTTGAAATAAAAGTATATTCTGCTTTGATATATAAGATTCATTTTGAATCCACTTATTTTTAATGAAATTTCAAAATTATTGATCATCAAAAAATGTTATGTAAAAAGCATAGGATTGATTTATAAAGAGACCTATCAAAAAAATAAAAAATTAGATACTTCGAATCTCAAACTAACGACAAAGTAAACCTCAAGTCTATGAGGAGCTTTGTAACAAAGAGAAGATATCTGATTCCTTATTTTGAATCCATTTTCAATGACTAATAATATTTAATTTGGAGTTTTAAAATTGAAAAATTTTGAAAAAAATCCTAAAATTTCATACTGAAATGATATTTTTTTTAAAAAAATGTGACTTAGTTTCACGTAAGAAGAGAATTGAACCTGCAGATTTTTTAAGGCCCAAACTCATTCCGTTGTCATAAAGTTTTGATTGGTAAAAAGTTATAAACTTTTGTTGATTTGAATTTTTATTGATGGAGCTATTTAATTATGATGTTAATTTAGCTAACATTACATTATAACTCTTTCTTTGTCAACAATTTATAACTACATCTCGGGATCGAGTCTCACCGCCTGCACTATGCGGGAACTTGGCTACTGGACCGGCCAGTTGTTTCCCAATATTATTGACAAAAAAAAAATATTCCATCTTCTTCATATCCTTAGAACCCTAAATTTCTAATTCCATTTTGAATCTTCTTCAACCTCTAACTCTGATGGTTATACCCATGCACGTCCATGTGATGTTATGAAACCAATAATTAGTGAAAGGAAATCACGTCTTAAGAATGGTGAAGTTATTTGTAGAAGTATTGTAATTTGCATCAAAAGGTTTAGTCAATTTTTCAGTCAAAGAAAATTAGAATTTTATCATCTTAGAAGCATTTGTATCTGAATCAGTATGCTCTCCTTTGCAGAAATTATCAGATTTAAATGGTCTCCTCCTGTGATACTTTACAAATCGATCACAACTTTTTATCATACAAATGATTAACCAAATTGAATTATTGCAGGAGCTTTTTCTCTTATTCAAAAACTCGAGGAAGGTGTTTCAAAACTTGAAAAGTTCTTTAACAATTTCATGGTTTAGGATGAAAATATTTGCAACAGGTTCTCTATATGAGAGTAAAAAAATCTGAAAAGGACTATAACATAATAATAAATATTGAAATTCTAGAGGTCCAATTATAAATGATAAACTTTAATTTTTATTTGTAACAAAATTTATCTTAATCCTATTTTAAAGGTAGTCAAAAACCTTAACTTAATTTTATCTTATAATTTATAAAACGTTCAAAATGAAATTATCTTCCGTTTTAATATATAAGATTTAAGATTTAAGATATTAATAGACACCACCAAGTAGTAAACACAAACAACAAAAAATCAAAAGTGTAAAATAAAAATATTAGACATCATAACTTTTTTAAAACGGTGTATTTTAAATTTAAATTTGATTTATATAAATAACATATGAAAACTATATGTGTAATCACATAGTGGTTAATTATTCAAATTAAAGTTTAGCAAATAAAAACCTACTAAACCATAAAAAATGTTGGATGAAAGTTTGAAAACATCATATTACACTCCAACTTAGAGAATAAACCAGGACTAACTGTACAAAACTATACTCCAACTCTCATTAGTTGGATTTGCTACTTAATTAGCTTTACTATAAATAAAATAATATAGTCATACCAACTATTGATATTAATTAATTTCTTTGTGGTTACTTGTATCGTTTTATATATTGAAGCATGATACATTTTTATTTTGTACGTGTTATAAATTTTAGGATACAATTAATTATGTTTCGTAATAGGTAACAACTCTTAAAATAGGTTTAAGTAGGTTTTGTTATAATTTTTTATGTAAAATATAAAATTAATAAAAATTTAATAGAAAATTTTCTACAAAAACAAAATCGAATAAAAATATATCAGTTACAAAACCCGCTTCTTGATTCGATTTTAGTTTGGTTTTGAATTTGATTTTTCAGATACATAGGTTAGGACACATTCTGATATTTTGTCGGGTTTGGTTCATCTAATTCAATATTTTGTTATTTTTATTAAGACTTGTTCGAATACTTTTATTCATCGGATAGAGTTTAGTTTGGTATAGATCAAATCCGGATTCACATATTTTTATATAAAAATTAAAAATTTAAAAAGAATTTGTAGGAAACTCTAAAATATGGTTCTTGATTTGGATCCGATTTAGGTTTGTGTTTAATTTTTTAAATATATAGATTTACGATTCACTAAGGTATTTTGTCAGGTTCGATTTGGGTTCGATCCTTCTAATTTGGATTGATTTCGGTTCAAATTTTGGGCCTCTAAAAACATCTTAAAAATAATATTTAAAATATCAACACAAATTTAAGAATTAAATGAATATAGGTAAAAAAACAATCAAATGGCATGTTATAATGTTACGTGTATAATTCTAGTTAAAGAAAAAAAAAGGCAAAAACAAACTTTTTTATTAAACACGAGTATTTCGCTTTCACTAGCTGTTCAAAATTTCCTGTAACTTTTTTTTGTCTTTTTAGTTTTTGAGAAATGTGAAGGAATTCTCCGTTCCTAACCCCAAGAAAGCCTCGATCACATGGAACTTGACTAAAAGTTTCTCCATTCGAAAATGTTCAAAAGGACAATAGTGCAATCCCAATATCGTGCACAATGCCAATCCCATTTTATCATATGTTTTCTAAACTATTTATCTTATTTTTGAACAACACGCCATGGTATATTTCATTTTTTGGGCTTCTTTCAGTTGTTTAAGGAATATTCAGATTAAATTTAAATATACCAGAAGTACACGTTTATTAATATATGCAAGAATTCAAGACTAGAGCTAAAATAAAATGAAAAACCAAAAAAAATATTCAACTTACGCAAAATAGTCAAATTGATACTGAACTTACAGATATGTTAAGTTAATACTGAACTTTTGTTGACTGAGCCATTTTAGATGCGTTGACTAGTAGTGTTACTATTGTCCGTTAGAGAAAATAGTAAATTTTCAAAAATGACCAAATTTATATTAAACTACATATTTGCCAAATTAATACTAAACTTACCATTGATTGAGTCAATTTAGGTACGTAGACTAATGCGACATCTGTATGAAAATCGGCCCAAAATGTCGGGTATCTGGTAGGTTTTTTTAAAAACTTAATAGGTCCTCCTCGGTTATATCCATGAGTATAAGGTAATACCTAAAACAAAAATGATACCCAAACAGATACCCGATTAATTCGAAAAAAGCTCTTTATTCTTGACAAACTCCGAAATACATATATTTGTTCGGATTCTTTTTTTGGTATTTAGGTACTTAGATATTTTTTAGTATTTAAATACATTTTAGATAATTATTTTTAAAAATGGTCATATTTACTCTGGAAATCTCTATTTGTTCTATATTTTAGCTTTGAATCTAGTGTTTAATTGAATAATAACAAAAATTAACATGATTTATTTTTTATGCAGTTAACTATCTCCTATCTAAATTGACTTGATCAAATATAATTTATTTTTTCCAGGGCCAACTCAATACTTGATATTTTGGGTCTGTTTTGGTTCGGTTAGTCAACATACTTAGATTGTCTCACTCAATGGTAAGTTCAATAATAATTTGGCAAATATGTAGTTCCGTATTAATTTGGCCATTTTTTTAGAGTTTACAAATTTTTTCTAATGGTGATCAGTAACATTGTTAGTCAACATATCTAAATTAGCTCAGTCAACGGTAACTCAGTATTAATTTACCAAATCTGTAAATTCAGAATTGATTTCGTATTTCATGTAAGTTGATTGTTTTTTTTACCATTTTCTCATAATAATATATATATATATATTT
The DNA here is from genome assembly GCA_900406435.1 of Lepidium aucheri. Taxonomy (NCBI): domain Eukaryota; kingdom Viridiplantae; phylum Streptophyta; class Magnoliopsida; order Brassicales; family Brassicaceae; genus Lepidium; species Lepidium aucheri. Next base: position 6,017 of record OVBA01007059.1, read on the forward strand.
ATTTTATTTTTGTCAACATTTGACCACAACTAACTGGTCTATTAGCCAAGTTCTTACATAATATCGACAGTAAGACAAAATTATAAATGTGAAAGTGCACTTACCTTTAGTAGACTTTTGTATATATATATATAAACAATTTAGAAGTTTATTTTGGTCTAAGGTAATATGTAAGAGATATTATTTCAATCCATTAATTATAAATTAGTTGTAAATTGGAAGTAATAGCTAACATGTTATATAGTATGTGAGTGACCACCAGAAACTTAAGTTGTATATAGATTTATATGACATTGATCAATTGATTAAATGTCGATTTATGTAAAAAGTACTAAAATTTGTTTTAAAATAGTCGTATAACCATATCGGACAGAGTTTGTGTTATATATTAGACTTTGTTAATCTAGTTAATGATAAACAAATAACTAGGAAAATGGCCATTTTCAAACAAATTTGTTTCTAATGTGTCGATTTCAATATGAACTATAAGGTAATGCATATTCCTACTCGACTGTCCAAAAATTCAAATAAACTACACAAACTTTAAATTATAGGCCAAATTCAACATTGACTATTAAAAATATTAGTTGACGGTTAAATCTCAGTTAAAAGACATGTATACAGTAGGGAAAAAAGTCATTTTCAAACTGAAGTTTTTTGGAGTGCTAACTTCAAATAAAGTAACACAAATATAATTAATATATCATAAAATAAAATAAATTAAATTAAAGTATATATTTATTACCATTTGTAGGACTAATATTTACAAAAACATAATAAGAGTAAACATTAAATCTAAATAGATAGAAATTATATATAAAATACAAATATTTACATATAATATATCACCATTACAGTGTATATATTTTCTTTATATATACAATTTGAAATTTATAAATTCTCAAAATTGGAGAGAAAAATGATTTTCCAAAGACTATAATCAATATATGAACAAAAAATGAGGGTTTATGCCATAGAATTTAAAAAATTATTTTTTAAAAGTCATAGATTAATTTTGGAAAGTGATTTTTCACTCAATCTTTGACTAATTTTGAGAATGTATAGATTCAAATTGTATATATAAAGAAAATATATTTACTAAATTTTTGATACATTATAGATAGATATTTATATTTTTATATAATTTTTTTATCTGTTTAAATTTAAAATTTACTCTTATAATTTTTTTAGAAATGATAATAAATTCTAGAATTTAATTTAATTAATGTTATAATCATTATATTTATTTTATTTAAACATTCCAAAAGAAGTTTGGTTTGAAAATAACTATTTTTCCTACGTATCATTGACTAATATTTTTAACGATCAATATTAATTTTGGTCCATAATTTAAAGTTCATGTCATATATTTTAATTTTTATATAGTTCATGTTAAAATCGGTACAATAGAAAAAGTTCGGTTTGAAAATAAACCTTTTCCCACAAAGAACTATGCTTGATTTAAGAACATTATCACTGATTTTAGTTAACTTAACGATAATAATACGTAAAAGAATATGATGAATACATAGTCCAATGGAAGGTTAGTCCCATATCAAGTTTAAAATCTGAGTGGAGGAGTCAAGGGTCATCAGATTGTTATATAAGGCTTAAGCTTGTCTCTAACCCCAATTCTCAAAAGATATGAAAAGTATCAACAAATTGACAAATAAATTTTCCAACTTTGTTAAGTTATATTAATCATTTCATTTTTGACCTCTCGTGTAGTTTCGGATATGAATTAATGTCCCCTAAACTTATCTAAGAGTTTTACAAATATTCTACCTACATATTTTCTTGGGATACATTGCTACCCATACGATTGATTAGTTGTAGACTATTATTCCATCTTTTTACTGCGGGTGTAAATAGTAAATGTGGAATTGTGCTGGATACGGATTTTGATAGATTTTTAAAAATATTTTTATACAAAATCTTGCATAATTATTTAAAATCAAATGGTAACAGTTAAATTCTGTTGAATGTGGAACTTCACAATTTTCTTTTTGTAATTAGATCGATAAAGTCAATTTCAAAGCCAAAGTCTCCCCTAGAATTCTATCTAATCTACCTCTCGTGGTGAATTGAACCCTTGATGCTAAATTTATATATCAAAAATAAAGTTGAAACTTGAGTTAAACCGAATCCAAACCAAAATAAATGAAATATAACAATACATGTACGATATAAATCAATGGTAATTATTTATATATATATATATATATACTAAGAATCTAAACTAATAATCATTTTTAAATTTTTTAAAAGGTATATACAATATTAGGAAAAATAGAAAAGGGTACATGTAATTCTATAATAAGTTGTCCCATGGAAAAACAAAAGATAATAAAGAAGAAAAAGGTAAATAATTACACACATTCCACATTATTAATTCCACAAAGATGAATGGTGATTGTGGAACTAAAAAATGTTGTGAAATAAAATAATTCGACAATTCATCATCATTCGAAAAATATCAATTAGATACACAATAAATGGTAACAACTGAATTTTGCTAAATGTTGAATTTGACAGAATTTTTTGTATCAAAGACTAAATTGAAAAATTTGATTCATAGTCAAAGCCAACGCAAAAATCCTTTTTAATCTACCTCTTATAGTGGGAAGGGATTGGGCCCTTAATACCAGATTCATATACTAGAAAAACATCGAGTCTTAGCAAAATCATGAAGCGAATGGATATCCAAAAACTCTAATATGTAGATATGTCGGATAGTACTTAAACATGAGTATCTAATGTGAACCAATATATATACATGTCCTAAATAGATATAAAAATTATATATATATATATAACTCAAACCCAAATAGAATCGACCTGGAATCAACTCGAATATGTGCAAAGCACTTTATAAAATAAAAAAATAATCACACTTTTTTTAATTTATTTAAATTGAATTTTTAGCAAGTAAAAACCTATTAATGGTTGGATGGCTGTTTAAAAGAAAGAAAATTCCTGAAAGTAGAAGTTTATTAATACTTCATTTGTTTCATAATAAATGTTCTACCATATTTCACAAGAAAGCATATTAAAATTCTATTATATTCATAAAAATTAGTTGACTCTTGATTTTTTTTATTGGTTAATAATGTGATTAAACTAGAAAATTTATACTAAAAGTTACATCGTAAATTTAAAACGACACTTATTTTGAAAAGAAAGCAATTATAAAACGATACTTATTATGAAATGAAGGGAATATGAGATAATTGAAACTCAAGATTCGATACACTGAGACAAACACAAACCAGACCTTGGAATCTATTATGAGAATGCTATACATATAGGCAAATCAGGCTAACTAAATAGAGCAAAAAAGAGAAGAAGAATGAGATTAGCCTCTCTCTAATTGTATGGAACGAAATCACAAATGTTTTCCTGCTGCAAGAATGCATGTGCCTTTCCTAGATCTGCTATTTTTTTTTTTTTGTTAAACACTAGATCTGCTGTAGAGTTAGGTTTACTATGAATAAAGAGTTTACTTATGGCAACTATATGGATACTAAATAATATTTTCGTAACTATAAATTATCATAGATAAATAAGTTAGCAGTAATCATTTATAGGATTTTATTTTTGCCAGTTTTAAAGCATAGATTTTCGTCTGTGAAGTTCTATCATTTGTTATAGTGGTTTCGCCTTTTTTTTTTTGCCAAGTTTTGCTTTGTGCTGACTTAATAGTATTTTCTAAATTTATCGAGTTTTTATCCTGAATAGTATTTCTGGTGTTTGTTTTTTCTAACTTTTTTTCCAGACTATGTTTTCAAAAATATCTAGTTTTCTGCTAATTTATGTATTTTATTTCCACATAAAAATAATAATTTAACAGAAAACTATAATGAAAAAATTTAATTGGTTTCCTGATCACATTTTCTAGAATCGTCAGAAACTAAATTTGTTATAAGATAATTTGTACAGTAATAAAAATATTATAAGAAAAAGTTTTTGGCTTATACTCCGTGTTCAAATTTTTCTTTGCTTTTCTTTTGTTCTTGAGAAATGTGACGAAATTCTCTATTTGTAACACCAAAAAAGCCTCGATCACATGGAACTTGACTAAAAGATCTCCCCTCTAAAGTGTTCATAAGGCCAATAGTGCAGTTTGACAAAAAAAAAAAAACAAAAAGGTCAATAGTGCAATCCCGATATCGTGCGCATTGCCTATCTCTCGGGTTTATCATATAAATTTTGTGAATTATTAATCCTATTTTCGAAAAAAAAAGACAACAGAAAGTTGTTGTAAGGGAAAATACAATTCTATGAGATTTTTTACCAAAAAAAATTGTACGTGAATGGCCACCAAGTAGCTTTATTGAAAAAAAAGGAAAATTACCCTAAATTGTTTGACAACAAAAAAAGAATAACTATGCTTTATTTAATGACATTATCACCGACTTTAGCTTAACGTTACAAATACGTAAAAATATGATGTATACATATAAACATATATAGTCCAATGGAAGGTTTGGCCCACATAACTTAGTGGAGGAGTCAAGGGTCTTCACATTCTTCTTCATCGCTTAACCTTGTCTCTAACTCCAATTCTTAATTACGATTAAATCAATTCATCGAAACAAAAATTTCCTACTTGCCGAATAAATTTCAGTCTAGTGGTTAGGATAATTCACCTAATGACTTGATACCAGAGTTTGATTCCTACCCGCTACATTATGGTAACTTAATAAAGAAATTTTATGGATAGACTTTAAACTATACATAGGATCTTGTCGATCCAATTGTTGATAAAAAAACATTTCTTATTTTATTGCGTTTTACTAATCAGTACATTTTAAAACTCTTATTATGTTTTTCGGATACAAGTTAAAATCATCTAAATTAATCTAAACGAATTTATACAAACATTGCTATTTTTTTATGATAAATTTACACCATAGAAATGATTAGTTATATATATATATATACTATTCTACAATATTTTTCTATTAAAACTTTTTTTTCAACATTATGATCGACAAAATCTTATTCATGGTCCAAATTAAACTACCTCTCAATAGTAATGGGTATAGTCAAACTTTATATGTTGAAATAATCTGTTAAACTTTTATATTAAAAACATATCGTATAAGAAATATTCATAAGTCCATACTCTATTACCCCTGCCCCTCATTCAAGTAGGTGGTTCATAGTTCCAAACACCTAACTTGGACACCAAATATTGAAAAATCGATCCAAGCAAGACTTTGGTGAATAAATCTGCGACTTGCTCCTTAGTTGTAATGTGTTCGATCTTGATTAGACCATCTTAAACAACATCACGTACTGGATGAATATCCGTTTCGATGTGTTTAGTGCGCTTGCGGAAAACCGGATTTGCAGTAATATGAAAAACTGCTTGACTATCACAATATAGAGGCATTAGATTAGAGTGCTCATATCTTTCAACCATCTTAACTCACGTAGAGTATAAGCCATGAACCTATATTCCACCTCAGCGGAGGAACAAGATATTGTGTTTTTGCTTCTTTATTTTCCATGAGATTGGAGAGTCTCCAAGATACATGATAAATGCATACAACGAGCGATGTTTTCTTGGACATGCAGCCTAATCAGAATCACAATATTCAATTAAAGTGAGATCGTTATCAGACCTGAACAAAATTCCTTGTGAGAATGTACCTTTAAGGTAACAAAAAACATGTAAGGCTGCGTCCCAATGACCTTGTAGCGGTGCTTGCATGAATTGAGAGAGGATATAAACCACATAGCTAAGGTCAGGTCGCGTAATGAACAGGTAAATAAACCTTTCGATCAAACATCGGTACTGTGAGGGATCTGTATACGCTAGACCTTCAAGTGGGCCGAGTTTGTGGTTCAATTCAATTAGTGTTGTAGCTGGCTTCGCCGCAGAAAGACTAGCTTCTTGGATTATATCCAATGCATATTTTCGCTGTGAAAGACAAATACCATATGCACCTCTTGAAACCTCAATACCCAAGAAATACTTCAAACTTCCAAGATCCTTCATACATAACTTATTACTCAATGCAACTTTAAAATGGGTGATGTGTTCCAAATTGTTTCCTGCCACAACAAAATCGTCTACGTACACAAGTACATGTAGAATGTTATCACCTTTGATCAACGAGAAAAGAGAGTAGTCTTGCTTACATTGCTTGAACCCAAGATCTTTTAAGGCAGCGGACAACTTGGCAAACCAACACTTTGGTGCTTGCCACAATTTGTAGAGAGATTTTCGTAAGCGACATACTTTCTTTGGATCTAAAGATTGAAATCCTTGAGGTAGTTTCATGTAAAACCTCGTCATTGAGATCACCATGTAGAAACACATTGTGAATGTTCATTTGATGAAATTCCCAATCCTTTGCGGCAGCAACTCCAAGGAGATATGGAATAGTTGTAAGCTTTGCTACAGGAGCAAATGTATCAGTATAGCCAGTACCCTTCTTTTGCCAATTTCCCACGGCGACAAGACGTGCTTTATGTCTCTCTAAGGTACCGTCAGAATTGAATTTTAGTTTATATACCCATTTAGAACCGATCGCCTATTTCTTGGGAGGCAAATCTGTGACATCCCAAGTATGATTCACATCTAATGCTTTAATTTATCGCTTCAAGGCCTCACACCATTCCTGAATCTTGACCGCATCTTTGTAATGTTGAGGTTCATGACCATCAAGTACATCAGCAATGAAGTTGATATGATTAGATGAAAAATCATAATTTGTTAGGTACATAGAAATTGGATAAAGGACCTTACCAGAGACCGTTGTAGGATTTGATGTGGCGAGACCAGGACAAGAGTGAGGAGTGTGAGAGTGTACATGCTTGGCGACAAAGTCTTTCAACAAAATAGAAGGTTTTCTTGACTGTTGTTCCCTGCCTAGTGGTTCTGGTTGCTTTGGGAAAGGCTAAAAAATAGGCGTATCGAGAGGTGCTGAAACCATCTCCACATTTGTGTTGAGAGGTGTCACGTGTTCTGTTACGGGCTGTGGTTCCTGAGGAACTAGCGGGACTGGCAAAGTAGGTTGAACATCCACAAGAGGTAGCCAATCATCATATACAAGATCAATAGATATAGGAGTCTGCATAGACATAGTTGGCGTGGCAGCAAAGGGAAACACATCCTCATAAAAAACTACATCTCTGCTCACGAAAAACCAGTCTTCCTCAAGATCATAAAGTTTCCATCTCTTTTTCCCTAGAGGATGACCAACGAACACGCATTTCCTACTGCGTGATGTGAACTTCTTGTTGTTGTTGTTGCATTATTGGTTATGCGCATAGGCAAGACATCCAAAGGTCTTGATCTTGGTGTAAAGCGGAGGTTTCTCAAACAGTATTTTGTACAGAGTCTTTCCATTAAGGACTTGGGATGGTGTGCTGTTGATTAAATGAGTAGCGGTAAGAATACTCTTTTCCCCAAAAACAAATTGGAAGATGACTTTACAACAAACACGTCTGCGCGACATTCAATATATGATTGTGCTTGCGTTCCACACATCCGTTTTGTTGTGATGTATCCACACATGACATTTGATGATGAATACCATGTTCCTGAAAGAACGTTGTAAGACACATAAACTCAGTGTTGTTGTCACTGCGAATACATTTAACTTGTTTGTTAATTTGGTGCTCAGACATGGAGCAAAAATTTAGTATCAAGCGTGATACTTTGATTTGGCTATCATCAAATAAGTCCATTCACATCTACCAAAATTGTCAACCACAAAGAAAAAATATATGCAACCAGAAATAGTAGAGGTCCAAACACGGTCCCCAGACATCGTAGTGAACCAATTCAAAACAAGAAGTTGTTTTACTATAACTCAAAGAAAAAGGAGAACGATTTGTTTTGATCGCATATAAATCTTGCAATCTTTTATTATTTCCAAATTACAAGAAAATTTAGTAATTTGAGGCAAAGACAACAATGCAGTAATAGACGTATGTCCTAATCTACGGTGCCACAAGGGTAGTGAAGATGTATCCTCAACAACTTTGTTGACACGAGCATCTAGAATCCTATTAAAGTAGTACACTCTCTCACGTTCCTCCCCTACACCAATTAAATTCCTCGTAAAACAGTCCTGTAAGAAACACAAAGTATTAGTAAATATGGTGATACAACCAGTATGCTTCAAAAATAAGCAAAAGAGATCAAGGGGCAGTCAAATTTGGGAACATATAGAACATTGGGTAACTCCGAGTATCGATAAGTACGATGGTACCACGCTTGGTAGCACAAGAAGCCGTCCCATCGGGAAAGGTTTGGTAGACAGTATAATATCAACAACATCATGGAGAACATTCATATCTCCGGTCATGTGATGTGAGGCTCATGTATCAATAATAACGTCAGTACTACATGGTTTACCCGTTAACTTTTGCCATGAGGTATCCAGATGTGCTGCTTGGAGTAACTTGATAAACTGTGCGATTTGATCCTTATTATTAGAAGTTCGAGCAGAATTAGCTTGACCATGTCCCTTTCCATTACTAGGAGGTGGACGACCACCACGTGAGTTCCCTCGAGCCATGTTCAAAGACATAGAACCCCCTACATGCGGAAGTGTCTCCAAGGTTTTCATAGTACCAATCCGGATACACATGGAGCTGAAAACATTCTGTCACTTCATGACCCTGACGCTTGCATTGTGTACAGTAGAGATTGGAGCGATCTCGTCTAGGTGCAGAAACTGCAGCGACTTGACTCATGGGCGAGCTCTAAACGGAGAAACCAACTGCTTTGGTCTTGAGAACTTCTTTGGAATGAGCGAGATTCAAGTTCTGTTTTTTTACAAATTACACGTGAATACACTTGATTCAAAAGAAGGAAGAGGGTTTTCTCTGATAATTGTAGATCAAATGTTGCTGAACTGAGGCTTATCCAGTCCAAAGAGAAATTGGTGAACACGATCATGTTCTCTTTCTTTGATGATATCATTGGTTGCAACAAACGTACAAGTTATACCAATGCAGTAATTATGCAGCTCTTCCTACAACTTAGAGAGCCTTCCAAATACTCAATTATAGGTTTCCCATCCTGTTTGCTCATGATGATAACATCCTTAAGGAATTGCTTTCAAACACTGTTACTGATGGAGAATCGTGCTCGGAGACTTTCCAACAAATTATAAGAATTCTCGATGAATGAAATAGTAGATCGAATACATGGTTCAATGGATGTGCGGATTCATCCCACAATCTTGGAATTTGTAGCTAGCCAACGAGAGAGATCAGGATCGGTGATAGGTTTTGTGATCGCCCTGTTGATGAATCCCAATTTTTGCTTTGCTTGCAAGGAAATTCAAAGTTCTGTTGCCCATTCGGTGTAGTTGCCTTCTTGTAAAATTACAGAAGAGATCAAAGCTCCATAATTGTTTGAATCAGCCAATTGTTATGACGAAGGATGTGGGACCCATATATGAATATATGTTTTTTTTTGGGTTAAATTTGTGGCCCATAAGGTCCAGTAAAAGAATGAGATTCAAATTTGAAAGGAAAAAGGATTTGTTGGAGA
>OVBA01007060.1:0-15538 GCA_900406435.1 Lepidium aucheri
TTTATATATATATATATATATATATATATATATATATATATATATATATGTGTTAATCTATATGTATATAACCAGGGGTGTAAAAATGGGTAAACCCAACCCAATCCAACCCATTATTCAATGGGTTTAAAATGAGGAGAGAGAGAGAGTAAAATGCGGAGAGAGTAAAATGCGGAGAGAGTAAAATGAGGAGAAAGAGAGAGAGAGAGTAAAATGAGATAAGAGAATAAAATGAGGAGAGAGAGTAAAATGAGGAGAGAGAGTAAAATGAGGAGAGAGAGTAGAATGAAGAGAGAGAGTAAAATGAGGAGAGAAAGAGTAGAATGAGGTGAGAGAGTAGAATGAGGAGAGAGAGTAAAATGAGGAGAGAGGGTAGGAGAGAGAGAGTAAAATGAGGAGAGAGAGTAGAATGAGGAGAGAGAGTAAAATAAGGAGAGAGAGTAGAATGAGGTGAGAGAGTAGAATGAGGAGAGAGAGTAAAATGAGGAGAGAGAGTAAAAAAGAGGAGAGAGAAAAATGAGGAGAGAGAGTAGAAAGGGAGGGAGAGTAAACAAGAGGAGAGAGTGGAAAGAGGAGAGAGAGTAAACAAGAGGAGAGAGAAGTAAAAAAGAGGAGAGAAAGTAAAAAAGAGGAGAAAGAGTAAAAAAAGAGAAGAAAAAGTAAGATGAGGAGAAAGTAAAAAATAGTGAGAAAATGAGGAGAGAGTAAAAAATATAAAGAGTAAAAAAGAGGAGATCGAAGTAAAAAAGAGGAGATAGAAGTAAAAAAGAGGAGAGAAAGTAAAAATGATGAGAGAGAGTAAAAAAATATAAAGAGTAAAAAATATAAAGAGTAAAAAAGAGGAGAGGAAAATAAAAGGAGGTGAGAAAGAAAAAAAAGAGGAAAGAGAAGTAAAAAAGATAAGATAAAGTATAAAGATGAGAGAGGGTAAAAAAGAGGAGAGAAAGAAAAATGAAGGGAATGAGTAAAAAATAGAAAGAGAAAAATGGGTTGGTTTGTGGTTCAAATTTAAATGTTAACAAGTTAATGAGTCAACCTGTTTCGACCCATCAACCCATTAAACTTGTTAACTCATTAGGATCAAAAATTTCAAATCCAATAGATTGATGGGTATGAGTTGGATTGGGTTGATCCATCACTTTTTATCCATTTTGACACCTCGATATATAACCATATAGAAAAATTCAAAAGTTGATATATAATGGCATACAAACGGGTTTCTTTTTCTTATCTCCATGTTTGTTCATTATGATTACCCCACTCATCTCCACTCAATTTCCTTTTCACTCTTTTTTTTCCAACTTTCTTTTCACTCTTTTTTTTTCCAACTTCCTTTTCACTCTTTTTATAAATAAACCCTTTCTTCGTTTTGTTCTAAAACTTTGTTTTAGTCATTAGTCATTAGAATTTGTGGCAAAAAAAAAAAAAAAAAAAAAAAAAAAAAAAAAAAAAAAAAAAAAAAAAAAAAAAAAAAAAAAAAAAAAAAAAAAAAAAAAAAAAAAAAAAAAAAAAAAAAAAAAAAAAAAAAAAAAAAAAAAAAAAAAAAAAAAAAAAAAAAAAAAAAAAAAAAAAAAAAAAAAAAAAAAAAAAAAAAAAAAAAAAAAAAAAAAAAAAAAAAAAAAAAAAAAAAAAAAAAAAAAAAAAAAAAAAAAAAAAAAAAAAAAAAAAAAAAAAAAAAAAAAAAAAAAAAAAAAAAAAAAAAAAAAAAAAAAAAAAAAAAAAAAAAAAAAAAAAAAAAAAAAAAAAAAAAAAAAAAAAAAAAAAAAAAAAAAAAAAACAGTCATTAAAGGCTTAACCTATGGATGCGTCAAATGAAACGGTGGAGAGAACCGATCTATGGCGACCATTGGTGGATCCGGCTGACACGGAGGAGAAACCTCCATCAGAAGTCGGCCTTGAGAGTGTGTTAACGGAAAATAGTCTTCCATATGGGAGGCGCGTGTACTTAAGCGTGTGTATAGAGATGAAACTACTTTTCCGGTTGGCACTTCCGGCGATTCTTGTCTATTTAGTCAACAGCGGAATGGGTATCTCCGCTCGTATCTTCGCCGGACATATAGGCGGTACTGAACTCGCCGCTGCGTCCATTGGAAATAGCTGTTTCAGTCTCGTCTATGGCCTTATGGTACGCTCTTACGTAACCGTATACGTATAAAGACATGTTACTATTTATATTAATATTATTTTCATTTCATATTAGCGTTCTCGCACTTTAATGAGGTTAATGGCGACTAAAATTAGTGAGAAGTTGGAAAACAGAAAAGTTGTCTTCATTTTTCTTATGGAATGTTGACATAAAATTATCAATTAACATAATAGCTACTATTTCGTTAAGAAATTATAGCCAGCAAGTCTGCAACGATGCTGTCATATAATCCTAGTACTATCTTGTCTTTAAGAAGAAACTCATTTAAGGAAACCTAAGCAGGATTTGTTTTGGAGTCAACTATTAAGCACGGTTTCTTAATGGTTACAGTTTTTTTCGTAATGCTGTATAATTCTTACTACCAGTATCAGATACGGGAATATACTATAAAGTTATATCTTATAAGAAATAATTGACAATATGTACGGGAATATAGTATAAAGTTATACTTTTATTTAGGCACTAAAACTATTCTAATTAGAAAAGGCTATTGTTGACAAAAAAAAAAAAAAAAAAAAAAAAAAAAAAANAAAAAAGACTATGTAGAATTCTCCCCTTCTTTTAATCAAAAATTCTATTCTTTGGCGTTCAAAATATTCTGGTTAGAAACTATTCTTTAGAGAAAAGTTATTAATATTTAATTTCGTATTAACAGCTTATAATATCTTATATACAGCTTCAAATTCTTCTAAAATCTGAAACCTGAACTAGTAATTTTGGACAATACCATCAAAAAAGAAAATAAAAATTCAACATAGTGAAATAAAAGTAAATTTTAAACTATAATTTTGATATATAGTTTTATCTCAAATTCTCGTCAATGTATTTACGTTTCTGCGAAAATACTATGAATAATATTATTTAAGTTTGAGAAAAAAATCATATGTCATTTTTAGAGTTCATTTCACTACAAATAGTAGATTAAAAGTGGATTTCAAAGTATATTTTAGATTTTTAGATTCAATTGTTGACAATATATATATATATATATATATATAAACAGCCGAACAGTCTTCTCTCATGCATTAATTACGTGTTATTAACTAATTTAAAATTTATTTAATATTTCCATATATGCTATGGTTTATATATCTAAACATCCTTTTTTACTGTCAATTTCATCTTTATAATGTTTTTGACCAAAAATTTATAGAGAAAGAGAAAAAACTTATAACATGATGATTTTAAGAAGTTGAATAATAAATAATAATGTACTACTTAGTAGCTTTTAAGAGTGTATAATGTCCACCAAAACCGGTGATTAAGTATATTTATGAGTGGATCACAATTGTATTAAGCCTTTTTATTTATTTTTTACTTTGTTTTACAGTTGGGAATGGGTAGTGCAGTCGAAACACTCTGTGGACAAGCATACGGAGCTAACCGCTATGATATGCTTGGGATTTATCTTCAAAGAGCTACAATTGTCCTTGCTTTAGTTGGGTTACCCATGACATTACTATACACCTTTTCGTACCCGATTCTAACCTTATTAGGCGAGCCCAAAACAGTTTCGTACATGGCATCTCTTTACATCGCCGGACTTATCTCTCAAATATTCGCTTATGCCATCAACTTCACTGCTCAGAAATTCCTCCAGGCCCAAAGCGTGGTGGTTCCTAGTGCGTACATCTCAGCCGTTGCACTCCTTCTACAAATTTCGCTAACATGGATAAGCATTTACGTACTTGATATGGGCCTTATGGGTATTTCCTATGTTCTCACTATTTCGTGGTGGGTCATAGTTGTGGCTCAAACGTTTTACATTACAACTAGTCTGAGGTTCATACACACGTGGACTGGTTTTAGCTGGAGATCATTACAAGGTCTTTGGAGCTTTTTTAAACTTTCTGCTGGTTCAGCTGTTATGATATGTCTTGAAATGTGGTATTCGCAAATCTTGGTTCTTCTTGCCGGTTTGCTCAAAGACCCTGCTATGTCTCTTGATTCTCTCTCAATTTGGTAAGTCTAATAACTATAATTAATACACATCTTGTTATGTATATACTCTGGGCATTCGGGTATCCGGGTCGGTTCCGGGTAAAAACCGATGGGATCCGGATCCTTTAGGTATAGGATTTTGATACATGCTTAAGAACCTACTATCATTTGGGTCAGATCCGGTTTGGGTTCTTTTGAGTCCAGGTCGGTTCAGGTCTTTCTGGGTTTGGATCGATTCGGTCCACAATTTTCATACCCATTTATGAACCGAAACCAACTTGGTTCGATTCCAATTTCTGTTCTAGTATAAAATTATAAAAATAAAAAATTAGTGTCTACTATATAACCAAAAGTACCCAAAATTTTTGGGTACTCGTATACTCATTCGGGTATTCGGGTACTTATTGGGTATTCAGATATTTTCGATACCCAAATATTCGTAATATTTGGATACCTGTTTAGGTATTCGGATACCCGTTTGGTTATTGAGTAATATCCAGATCTGAATTGATACCCGTGAGTACACTATGATGAGATTTAATGGTTGTTTTTACTACCTGAACTGGACCCCAATCTGAAATTTTGAGTCGGTTTGAGTCGGTTTTTCGGATTGGATAAAATGTTTTCGGGTTAGAATGATTTTAAATATTTTTTAACTTTCCCTTTTTGATGTACTGTGGTATTTTTATGAGATATATGGGTGGATATACAAAACGTTTTGTGTATTTACGAAACTATCACACTCAAAATTCTATCATTCTGTTCATTTTATTTTGACTATAATACCCTTATGACCAATTGGTACTAAAATGTTGGGGTCCAGTCCTCTCACCAACATGTGCTATGCCGTATTGCTTCTCACTCTCTTACTCCTTCATTGTCTCTTTGAGTTATCAAGTTATTTATTGGTTGAAGCATGCATCGATGTTAGCATATGCAGTTTTTATTATTTTCTTATTCATACAGATTTTTGAGTTCGTTGTCAAGCTTTTGTTGTACCAATTTTTGGTTGTATCATTGTTTTTGATTTGGGTGTAGTCGACCACTTTCCTGGCTAATGTATTAATTAGATGTACGTAACGGGTAACTAATGTTAGTAAGGTAATATATATGTTAACATACAATATATATGCTATTCAAATATATATTATCAGATAATAAATACGCTAATAGTATATATATGTGTTAACCATATGGTATTGTAATATATATGGTAATCCATAATATTTGTGTCAATCATTTTTTTTGTCAAAGATTTGTGTCAATCCAATACGTATTTTATCAACTAATAAATATATTAACAGGTAATAAATGTTTTAACGTATACTATATTTGTTAACATATATTTTATCATATAATAGTTAACAAAAATATATATTTTTATCATATAATATATGCATTAATGGGTAATATATTTGTTACTGCACGAATATGTGCTAATTATATGCGCATTTATCGGATAAAAAATATGTTAACAGGTAATATATGTGTTAGCTGTGTAGTCGGGTAATATACATGTTAACGCACAATATATGTATCAGTCAAATATGCAGTTTTTTAGCTAATAATTTTGTTAATAGGTAATAGAATTGTTATCGTATATTATATATGTTAATATACATTGTATCACGTAATTTTTTGTTAACGGTTAACACATGAGTTAACAGATAACACATACGGAACCAGAGCATTAAATACAATGTTCCTGCATTTAATGCACTTCATCTCTCTCTCTCTTCCACTACCTTTATGTAAGATTATTTTTGTAGTTAGACTTGTAGACCAATGTCTTTGATCGAATTAAAAATTATATGTGGTAGATAGTGAATTACACAAAATGTTTTGTATATTAAGCTAATTTTCTTTATTTTTATTACAGTATGTCAATTTCAGCATTAACATTTATGGTCTCCGTCGGTTTCAATGCAGCTGCAAGGTAATATTACATTTTCTTAATTAATCATACTAATAAAACATTGCTGAAACTAAGTAATTACACAAAAATGTTTGACAGTGTACGAACAAGTAATGAACTTGGAGCAGGACATCCGAAATCAGCGTCGTTTTCTACATGGACGGTTACTTTTGTTTCCTTGGTGATCTCTGTGGCGGAGGCTCTCACCGTGATCGCGTCACGTAATTATGTTAGCTACATATTCACGTCGGATGCTAACATCGCTGAGGCAGTCTCTGATCTATGTCCTTTTCTTGCTGTCACCATCATTCTCAACGGAATCCAACCTGTCTTGTCTGGTAATTAAATGTTTAATCAGTAGAAGAAAATTTGTATACTGTAACCGATCGAATCAGAGCAAATAAATTTCAGTTTGATGTTTGCAGGAGTGGCAGTGGGATGTGGATGGCAAACATACGTGGCTTATGTGAATGTTGGTTGCTACTATATTGTTGGTATTCCAATTGGCTGTATTCTTGGCTTAACTTTCGACTTTCAAGCCAAGGTTTGTTCTTTTTAAATTTTATTGTTTCTGTGTAATATATGCTCTATGTTATCTATTCAACAAATGAAGTTTAATGTGAATATTGGTTATAGGGAATATGGACCGGGATGATTGGAGGTGCCCTCATGCAAACAATTATCTTACTTTTTGTTACTTACCGAACAGATTGGGATAAAGAGGTAACCTTACATGATATTAACATCATACCTTAGTGTATTTCAATCATATTTTTGAAGTTAAATTTGATTTTAAAAATGTGGAAAGTGTTGAAATTATAATATAATGAGTCAGGTGGAAAAGGCGAGAAAACGTTTGGATATGTGGGACGATAAGCAGACGACTCTCCCGAACTAGCACCAAAATTTTTAAAACAAAAGTAACCAATTCTTCTAGAAGATTAATAATATAATTTACATTATGTTGAAATACTTATATAGTACATTGTTCAGGTTATAACAAAATAGAGAAGTAAAAGGGAAAAAAAACACAAAATAGAGAAGTACATGAAAGACAAGCAAAAAGAAAGAAAACAAGTTATGGGAGACGAAAAAATAATTATTTGACTGATTGTTTTTAATCTAATAAAAGTAGTTTTCAAACTTTGATCTAGTTTATAATTTTCAAATAACATATTCAATTATTATCTTGGATTTCTCATGTAGCAAGTCTAGTAGGTTAACGGGTTTTCTATAGAAAATAATATGTAGTTGTAACTTTTTACAACTTTACTCTTCTTATCAACAAATACAAATCAGCTATCTAGACTCATAGGCAATACGTAATGTAAGCTAAGTATGTATTTACAGAAACTTTTACCATCATATACATTAAAGTTTCAAATATTGATGAAAAGTAGATTTGGATGATTTGTCCATAGCAAGAATTTTAATTTGATGAACTATAATGTTTAAATTTTGATGGTGGTGATTGTGGTTATATTATATTTTTCTTGTTGAAATGTGAAATTTATATATCAACAAAAAAAGAGTTTATACGCAAGAATATGATTTATAAAGAAATCCTAAACAAGAATAAATAATTAAAGGATTCTAACTTACAGTTTTAGAAATAAATGTAAGTTTTAAAACATAACAATTTTTTTTGTCAAATGGATTGATTTAAGTAGCACTGGCTTAAACATTTTGTAGGCCCTAGGGAAAATATAAAATTATATAACCACAATTGCGACTCAAACACGTAAATACAAAAATAATTAAATGGTATTAGAAGCATCTTACATGAATCATAACTAATACATCAAGGATATGGTCTTGTGCTCAACACTCCTTACTAGCAACATATGTAAGCAACCTAACAAAAAGATAAACACTCATAGCAAATAGTTTTTTCGAGCTTTACTAGATGCAAAATCATGGATAATAGTTTTAGAATCAATGCTCTCTAGTATGTCTTTCTCAAAGCATAAAATTGCTAAACCATTAAACCTTTCTTGAGACATCAAAGACCGTAAATAATGTTTTAATAACTTTAACTTTGAAAACTTCTCTTCACCAAAGCGACAGTCACGGGTATAGTTAAAAGGAAACGATATACAATAGAAACATTAGGATAACAACCCACATTTTTAACAAACTCAATAATATCACTAGGTTCCATAGACATATTAGGTAAAGTCAATTGCAACACTCTCAATTCTGAATAAAGATCATTGGAATCAATACGATGTACCATGAGAAAAAATTATATGAAAGTGTTTCAATGTCTTGAAGATCACTTTTTCTAAAGCTTTTACTTTTATTGAACCAAATAAAAACCCGAAAACACTTGTGAAAATTTTTCATTTAGTCAAATCTGTTCTTAGTTGAATTTATTGTCATATCAACCACAACTAAAAAATAGGTAGTTTTAAAAGCATTCTCACTTGATTGTACTTCTTCACCAATGTTAGTTTCATCAAAAAAATTTCCTAAGAATACGATTTTTTTAGAAATATATGATCAATATTCATATCAATACTTTTAGCAATAGTCAAACTAGATGATCTCTTCATCTCTATACTTTTCAAAAAAAAAAACAGAATTATACCTTCCAATTGTTTTAAAGCATTATAAATGCACATAGGTTTAGATTGTAAACTCTTACTCACCAAATTAATAGCAAACAAGATGCCATACAAGATAACCATGCCAAGTAAGAATTCAAAATTATCAAATGCCATGATTAAACTTTCAGTATTACTTTTTGTAATAACATCATCACATGATTCATAGAATTCTAATAAAGCTTGTTTTACTTGTGAAGCTTGAAACCTAATGGTCATTTTAAATTTGGTTCTCCCAACAAATATTAAATAAAAATTTCACTGCAAAACTAGAAACATTGTCAAGTAAAATCTTCCATCTTTTTGTAGAACTAGAAAATAAAACATATATCCGTTGCAAAACTTCAAAGAAAGAAATAGCTTTCACACATGAACGAACCATATTACTAACCACAAGATTAAGACTATGACAAACACATGGCATATACAAAGCTTTTAGATTTATATCAAGTAAACACTTTTGAACACCTTGATAGTTTCCTTATTTCATGTTAGAACCATTGTCATAACCTTGCCCCTCACATTATCAGCATCAAAAGTAAGAGACTTAAGAGCATCTAATAATTTTTTAAAGAGTCCTAATCCGGATGTGTCATCTACCTTTAGAAACTTTTAAAAATACTCTTCTACTTTACCTTTTTATTTGAAACGTTCACACATCTTATTATAAGTGTCACTTGTTCTTGATGGCTCACATTCGGTGTACAATCAAGAATGATAGAAAAATATTTCTCTTCTTTAATGACTCTTACAATAAAATTTGAACATTATAAGCCAAAAGAGAAATAAATTCATTTTGAATATTATGGCCAGCATAATGATGATGAATTTCATGATTATAGATGCGTCTAATATGATCTTGGATTATCAAATCAAATTGTACAATATTTCAATAGCTCCTAAGAAATTACCATTACTATCTTGGTAAAGTTTCCCATTTTTTCTCCAAAAAAACTAAACATTGTTTAGAAAGAAATTTCACAACAACAATTATTCTACTTAAAACTATTTTCCAACATTCTTTTTCCTTTTCAAATCAAACTTTCACATCTTTCCAAGTTTTCATGTTGGCCATATGTTCTACAATTTTCTCCTCCTCTTTAAGTCTCTCACGAAGATTCTTCCAATATTTAAATCCATCATTTGTAAGCATTCTTGAGTAATCTCTAGATTTAAATAATTTGCAACAAAAACAATAAACCTTATCCACGGAGTAAATAAACCAATTTCTAACACTAGTTTCTCCATTACTCAACTTTCTAGAATTATAATTTTATGAGAAATGTCTACCATACTTATCTAAAGCAAACACAAGGTCCATTTTTTTAGGCCCTTTCTCAATTTACAAATCTCTTATTTTACTAAGTTTTCCCAATGCCTAGAATCCTTAATGTCAACACAAGAGTTTGGTAATTCACCAACATTTAAAATTCATTATTAGATGCATCTACAAAATTATCATTTTCAGTTGAGTTATTGGTCCTATCATCAACGTGATCATTAGATTCACAAGTATTAGGATCTTCACTAGCACTTACTCTTTTGATCACAAATTTATCTAAAAATCCTCTTTGTGACTTAACAAACTATTCTTTTTCTTTTTCTTTTTCTTTATCTTTATCTTTTGACATCCAGATAATTTTCCACTCATAGTGTGCAATCAATATAAATAAAAAATAAAAGGAAAAATAGTACCTAGTTTAAGGAAGAGAAATCTGATAGAGTTTTGAATGAGTGGAAACTGTTTCAAAAAAATAGTGAATAAACAGAAAAAAGAGATGTATTTGATCAAAAATTCTTTTAGAAGATTTTGATTATGGGAGAACAGTGAGAATGAGAAGGAGACTTTAGTATGGGTCTGTGGGAATGTAGAAAACGATTTAGAGAAATAAACGTTGGTGGAGGAGGGAGATGAAAAGGTTTATTTTTTACCAAAGTAAATATTTTGTTTTTTGGATTCTTACACAATGGGTCAAATAAATAAAAACACTCTTAGCCTATTACAAAAACAAGTTTAATAAACAAGCCCAATATGAATGAGATTTCGGATGAAAGTTAGTCTACTTATAAATATTGATTATATTTTCATGTTTGACCGTACCAACTACTTCGGTGACAGAAATACTAATTACTGGTCTCATCGGTACAAAGTTTTGAAGCACTTAGTTAAACACATTTTTTGGGCCTCTGGAACCAGAATACTGGATTTAGTGTTAATTTGTAGCTTAACCCCTCCCCCCCCCCCTAAATCCATAGCAATATCATGAAACAAACATGATTCGTCAAAATCGAATTTTGGTTAGAAAAGCAACATATGTGGTATTTAACCACTTGATTGAAAATTGACATTATGATGAATTAATTTGCAAAAATACCCTAACTTTTTTGTCAACTCAATATACACCCTAACTACTCACAAAAGTTCCTTATTCCTGACTATGGAAACTTTATCTTAAACTATTTTCAAATTAGAGTATAATTTTTTTAAACCCATGAGTTCCCTAATTTTTAAATTAGAGTATAATTTTTTAAAAATATATTAAAAATAACTTGAGAATAAAAATCATACTAAATATAGATTAAACCCTTAGGTTACCTAATTGCCAAAATAGAGTATAATTTATTTGTATAAAAATGGGAGATTTTATTAGAATAACCTAAAATTTGGTTGCAAATACAATATTACACCACAATTTGAGTCAAATACAAAACTAACTCAAAAGGGTAGTAAAATTACAATATTCTTCTTAATTAATAAACAAAAAATCAGATATCACAACAATAGTTTTAACCTTATGTAGTCTACAATTGAAATCTACTCGTAAGTAGACTACATATGAAATCTACAAGATATAGTACATATGAAGTCTACAAGGTAGACTACAAATGAAATCTACTTTGTGATTTTATTTTATTTTAAATTTTTTTAGATAATAACAAAATAATTTGATGAAATAGTTGTATACATAACCAAAATATAAGCAATTAGGAAGTATTAAAATTAAATTTATGAAATTAAATTAACAAAGATCATACTCTTAGTTTTGACATTATGACTTGGTAACCATGTAGAATGTGTTAGTATGTAAACTTATGTTTTGACATTATGAGTTGATATATCATGCAATACTTGTAATTCTTTTGAATAAAATATCAAGTTTTGAATTTATCAGTAATTTTTATTTTTATATAAGTTTTGTTTAAAATTTTGATTATATCGATCTGGTTTTCGTTGTTTTTCATCTCTAATTTTTTCATATGTGTAGAAGAATTATTTGTTCTCACAGACGGCGCCAACTGTTCTAACCGGAGTTAGCATAATAGAGATTTTTTATTTAGTGGGTCAAATCTTTGTTTATTAAATGTGTTTTTAAGATGAATATAATAGATACTGTTGAGAATAACTTTTCTAATCGCCTAGGTTAAAAATTCGCGTCGTTCAGTATCTTTGCTTCTGTAGCTTCGAGTTTCTTCAATATAAAAGATGTCTTCACTCTTGAATGTCTCTCTATTTATAGTTTCGACTCTCTCCTTCTTCTTGATCAAGTTTTTTTCTTATCTCCTATTTTCAAGGAATCTTCTCATAATCCATAAAATATTCTCTAAAATTCTAGGGTTTTATCTTTTTGAACTTGAAATGAGCCTTCTTTTTGGTGGATGAAACTCAATTATATTGATGCATCGCAAAAGCAAAGCAAACTCAATTATTAGATTTTTGCTATTTTTAGAGTTTTTTATTAAATTTTGAATTTTAAATAATAATTTATAACAAAATTCACCTTAAACCTATTTTTAAATGCAGTTATGAATAATAGGTTAATTTTATCATATAATTTATAACACGTTCAAAATGAAAGTGTCTCCCACTTTAATATATATGACTATAACTAAACTCGCATTACAGCGTGATATTTGAATATTTTTAATATATTTATTTTTAATCAATAATTTTTTGTACCTAGATAATTATATATTTGAAAAGATGAATAAGAATCTAATATAGTACCAAATATAAAAAGTTGATGATATGTTAATTTATTTATTTGACTATATTTCTTTTTCAGTGATAAAAAATTGTTGATATTGAAATAAATAATTATGATTTAAAGATTCAAATCATAAGTTAATTTTAATTTGTGATTTTCTTGATAGTTATATCCTCCGAATATTTATTATGAATATAAATAGCAAATTTATCTTTGGACATAAAACTTAATATCTGAAATCCAAACTAAAATCTATCAGAATTAGAGGAACCAAATTCAAATCGATCCTACCCGAGAAAATATTCAAATAGGTGATAAATATATGTTTTCGAAAAGCCAAACTCAAACTCAAACCAAAACCGAATCAAAATTGAGATAATAGCGGGTGTCAATTTAGAGTTTATATATTAATTTTTAAAAATTTGAATTTAGAGTTTATATATTAATTTTTAAATTTTGATCTTTTATACAAAAACACCTTCAACCCGAATTCGATTTAGAGTTTATATACCGAACTCTAACCTATCCAAAGAAATAAAAATATTCGAATAAAATTTAAATAAAAAATCAAAAACTCAAATTAGGGGAATCGAACCTGACAAAATACCAGAATAAATCGTAAGTATATGTATCCGAAAAACTAAATCCAAACTTAAAGCAAAATCGAATAAAAATTCGAATTGAATCTGATATAATTTAGTAAAAAAAATTTAAAACAACTTTCCATTAAATTTTATTGATTTTGAATTTTTATATAAAAATTTTACATTAGAACTCATCTTTAAGTCTATTTCTTAAGGGGAGTCCTTTATGTTTCAAGTCCAAGTATCAATTCGGCTGAAGTAGGAGGTCCTATATCAGAGCGCACGAACCAATATTCGGACTTTACAAAGGTTCCAGATCTGATCGGGAAATTACGACACCTGTAAAGGCTGTTGTCTAGACATAAGTCTTGTTCGGTTGTAACTTTCTCCTTTAAGAAATAAAAAATGTTTGTTGGTTAATTTTCTATGTGACTTGACTCACATCAGCGGCCAACTTTCAAAACATATAATATATCCTGTATAAGTTTTTCTATGCCACTTGAAACTAATATGAATTTGGTATGCTTTTGCTTCACAATTATAGATTATTTTGAGGAATTTACACTTCATACACTTTTTATATTAACAACTTACCATTTTTTTGGCCTTGGTCCTTTGTTCTCACCCGGCAGTTTTTTGTCGGTCTCTAGTTTGCTCGGGCCATCTTTAAAAGTAAAGAAGTAAAAAAACTATTTTCAATAAGACTTTCGTACCTGTTATTAGATATTTTTCCTATTTTTAGAATTTATTTTGATTATTTAAATCTAATAGATTCTGACATCTCCACCTAATATCCTCCGATCAGTCTTTATATAAGCAACTCTTTTCTTGTACAACTTGTTAGAACCTAACTAATAACCTATGGACACACCGGAGAGTAACGATCTCCTGCGACCCTTGGTGGTTTCGGCGAACACGAAGAAGAAAGCTCCACCGGAGGTCGGTCTCGAGAGCGTGTTAACGGACAGTAGCTTATCATACCGGAAGAGAGTGTACTTAGGCGTATGCATAGAGATGAGACTCCTCTTCAGATTGGCACTTCCGGCAATACTTGTCTACTTATTCAACAGTGGAATGAGCATCTCTGGTCGTATCTTTGCCGGACATATTAGCGGTAAGGAACTTGCCGCTGCATCCCTCGGAAACAGCTCCTTCAGTTTCGTATATGCTCTCATGGTACGTTTCTAAAAGTTGCCTTCAACTTCTTAACCTCAATAAGTGTTTCACATTTTTAGTGTCGAAATTGACCTTTAAGATAACTTTATGTGGTTTAAACAATAAGGCTATCATTGGTTGACCCATTTAGCTAGAATAGTCGACTTTGGTGTAATTATTTGCTGCTCATTGGTCCCACATATCAAGAGGAATGTGGAGTAAAAATATTTATTCTGTTATTATTTGGGACCATAATTATTATATGAAAAGGTTAATTTACAAGTTGGGGGTAAAAATATAACCATGTGAACAACATTTAAAGCATGTTACGTATTGTTAGAAACTTATGATAATGACATAGGGTTATATTCCGTATTTTTTTTTATTTCGTAAAATTGACTTGCATTTTTCTGATTTGGAGGATAATTTGTAATCTGTGGTCAGATCGAGGATTTTTTTTACAAAATCCTTGAAAAAAATACATTTTTATGTAGGGTCAATAAAATAAAATTTTACTTTATGCATTTCTTTATTTTTTATTTTTCTTTGCCTTATCTTATTATATAAAATAAAATGTATCAAAGTTACTCATTAACAAGATTATTCCATATGTTAGATCTAACTATCAATATTTGTTGCGTATTTATATATTAAAATAAAATTTTCTAAATATGTATCTTTATCACAAAATATTTATTTCCATCCACAATCCTAATATAAAAAGGATTGTAAATAATGCTTTTTCATAATTTAAAATTATAATATTCATAAATATTTATTTATACTAAATATAAAATTAAATAATATTATATTTTAAAAAAATTAAAAACAAATTTTCATATAAAAATTATTTTTATATTCTTAAAAATAAAATCGTAACAGAATATAATTTCTAAAACTAACGATGTAAAATTTTAATGTACGCATATTTTTTAAAAATATATATTTCCACAATAAAATTAAGAAAAAAATTATAAATTTCATTTTATCTCTCAATAATTTTAATTTATTTATAATTATAGATCGTTGATGAGAGAAAAAAATCATCGAAAAAGAAAATTAATATTTAAAAAAGTAAAAAAAATAGTTATTATTCTAACAAAATTTGTATTTATAAATATCAATATCTGAAAAAAAATTCATGAAAAAGAAGAAAAAAATACAATTTAGAAACAAAATTAAAAAATTTAAAATACTTTTTGTCT